>CM040241.1:32142692-32443212 GCA_022545495.1 Chrysanthemum lavandulifolium | reverse complement strand
AATTGCCCCGGGTACAAGTTCTGAGGGAATCCTCTTAAAGCTGTCAAGGTTGGTTCATATCCGTAGGCTTTGCACATCACTATGAATGTAAATCAATTTGGCAAAACCAAAAGGATTGAATCTAGAGATATGAACTTTATAGTCTTGCATAAATTCCAAAATCAATGGGTGCGCGAGAATCCTAAGGTTTGAGTGACTAAATGCATGGGTATACAACCTACGAAACACGGAGGGCATCAAAGATACCCTGAGTGGGTTTGGGTAACATCACTTTATGTTCTATTGGAATAGGATAATCGGCTAAATGATCATGCAAATCTTTAACAAGACAAAGTGCACTTTTGTTGCTTTATAATAAACTTAGAATCCATGTTCCTATTTTTGAAACAATCTACAAGAGGAGAAAAGTGTTTACCTTGGTTTTCGAAGATGGGGCGCTTGAAAGTTTACTGCGTGACGGAGAGAGTAAAAGTATTTTAGGGTTTCATCATATTCCCCTTAAATACCCTTTTTCCGTCTCTAATTCACACGTGTCCATCTAGATTACTCTTATCCAAGCCAAGCCACTTTTAAATTTTAAATAAAGACTTTTGGTCTTGGGTTACATGGGGATAAGTGACCCTTTATGGCGGGTAGATGGATGATTTAATTAGCATTGAATGCGCTTGGTTAGTTGCGTAGTTATCTCCCAACTAGCATATTTAGCGGCGAGGATGGTGTTTTTGAAGCATGAAGTCGAAAGCAATACCTCCTCGCTCATATGCATCACTTTCATTGGGGGCTTGATGATGTACCCTCAGGGTAGTTCGAAGGACACTTCCCGAGGGCGTGTCGAAGCCGCTTATCTGAAGGCCCAGTTAGGATGCAGAAATATCCATAGGCGTCAAACCATTCGTTGAGTGCGAAGGTTACCTAAGGGAATTCGCCACTTGAAGCCTTAAGCCCTTGGGGTATGGTGACGAAGGAACAATGGATAAGGAACCTCGACTTAGTCGAACCACGATCTCTCTCTCTGCTTGGCTTCCCGTCAAGTCGAGAGCGTGGGTCACTAACCCCTAGCGGTTATCCACAATCATGGGGCGCCCCATGATCTCGATATTCATGCAAGAGTGCCTCTAACCGTATTTCTTCCACTATAAATGGGTTGAGCGGACGATGGTTTATGGTATGCTCATTTCACACTCATATCTTTACTTTCACACACTTATACAACCATAACTCATACTTACTCTCACGCCGGAGGTGGTTCGCGGTCTACCCTGCGATCACTAACGTAGTGTCTTAGTATTTCTTATTCTCGGGTTCTGAGCGAGCCTTGGGCTGGAACACGCCCCTCATTACTTTGATCCTCGTGAGCTGGTAGTGCAATCTTTTGCACAATCGGTGGCGCCATCCGTGGGACCACAACTATTAGTCCGTAATCACTGACCCCTAATACCTTAACCAACTCGCTACTTTTAGGCATGGAACCGGGAAGAAGTTTCACCTCCACCGAGGTTTCTCTACTACGGTCCCACTCACCACAACTAAACCGATAACCTCGCCCCATGTAACAACCTCGACCTTCACCACGCGATCTCGTTTGGAAACTACTCCCATGCATCACGCCTCAACATCCGCTAACCCTATTCCGGACATCGGTCCCGCTTCGTGAGGCAAACTTTGAGGCCTTAGATTCTTTGCTAAGGGCTCGCAAAAAGGCAAGTTCGTAACACGAAATGTGGAAGGAGTTGGAATACTCCGAGGAGTGGCGAGGAGATTGAACTAGAGGACGAGGCCTCGACCTATGGACGGGGGCGCTCGGCCTACAAAATGGTTCCCCTTCCGTTAGAAGGTCAAATGGAAGGGCGGTGGGTTTTGAAGAAGGACTCGGGAGAAATCCGGGTAGAAGGACGAGAATGCATGGTGAAAGGAGGCGAAGCGCAGCGGAGGAAGCAACCCAGTAGGAAATGGAGGGTAAACGCCTCCTCTTCTAGTGACACATTTGGGAAGAGAAAGGCGGGGCTCAGTACCACCCTCTTATGTTTCGGTATCGGAGATCCATCTCCTACTCCAACATGAACCAATTACCCTCAGGAATGAATCCCTACTTACCCAAACCTACACTTACCCTCCAAATGGTTCAATCCCAAACCGAGTGCAGTGCAGATGCCTACGGATGATTCCTACACAATCGATGGGAATATACCCCGTACCAAACTTCCACTGCATACCTACCTATTCACGCCATTTCTAACCCGTATAACCTACACTGTTTATCCACCTCCATACAACCCTTATGGTGCGAAGCCTCGGAGCTTGCACACCCCGTGAAATGGATGGGGACTACCCTTTACGGCGGCGGTGAAGATGCCTACTCATATAAGGCCTCGATGGAAAAGGTGATCCCGATAACTTTCTCCACTTATTTGAAGGCTATCAAAATGCAAAAGTGGGTCATGCCGGTAGCATGCCATATGTTCACTTACAGCTCGGAGACTCCATGAGAATATGGTGGAGCAGATGATGGGTAGCATTGTGAGTCTAGATGATCTTAAGGCTAAGTTCCGGCTACACTTTGCTGACGGAAGAAGCACACCAAAACTCACTTAGTGCGCACCATGAACAAAGGGACAACGAAGCACGAGGGCTTCGTTGCAGGCTCTGATGAAACTTTGCGATTACGGGTCTACACGAAGATCGGAGGATCTCCGGTTTGTACATGGCCTCGAACTCGAGCTTGGTGGAATTCTTGTCCCACGATCTTCCCAACACCTACAAGGCCTTGATTGAGAAGGCTTTCACTGGATTGAGTCAAAGGAGGTAGCGACAAGCGGGGCTCCTATAGAGCCAAGGAAGCATCGACAAATTCTCTAGAGGGTCCTCTGGGAAGGATCCAAAACAAGAAGAAGAACAAGATTGCTTCACCCCACAACAAAGGCTCGAACCATGGATTTACGGCAAACTTGGTTAAATCTCCCGAGAAATCCTAGCAGAGAAGGCGCAAAATCCTTGATCCCCACATCGGATGATAACACGAGGCAAGGCTAGAGACATGTCCAATCGCCATTTCCATGAAGATCATGGACATGACACGAACAAGCTGCGAGGGAATTAAAGCGGATCAAAGAGGCGATGCGGTCCGGACATTTAGCACACACGGTCAAAGGCATAAAGAAGGAAAGGACAAATTCTCGACACTCGGTTGGGAGAATGGAAGGGGAACAAGAAGGAAACTACGTCATGAAGCTCCATTACTAATGGTACACAAGCGATACCACTTTGAAAAGGAAGGAAGCGGAAGAAGAGCTAGGGTTGGGGAAATAACCTTTCCCCACATATTAGAAGCGAACACCTTGCCGATCCGTGATCATCAAAGTACACATATCCAACGGGGAAGTGAACCGGCGTATATGGATTGCGGAAGCTCTGTGAAATCAACTCGAGCATTGTTTCCTAAAGCTCAAGTCATCTATCACGCTCACGGAGGGTCGACTCAAAGCACCGCTAGTAGGGTTCTCTGGGAACACTCATGGCCTCTGGAGAAGTACGTTGGAAGTCACCATAGGCGAAGGCCCTTATCCCGCGGAGACACTCATTTCGTTATCGTGAGTCGATTCTCCTTATAATTTATTAATAGGGAAACACTATGCAAAAATGGGAATTGTTGTTTCTACTATACATCTTGCTATTAAGTTCCAAACCCCCTTGGAGTAGGGCTGTTCATTCTAGTTATGGAGCGGATAAGGGTGTATATGGTGTCAAAAGATCGAGAGAGAATCGGAGGAGCCTCGATGGCAATTCTTAGTTGTCTGGATGCGGAGGAGGCGAGTTGTCGTAAACCCAGCTATCTGAGCAGAGCGGTGGTAGTAGGAAGCAACTCCGCGAATTTCAAGGCGAAGCTCGCGGAAGCTATTACGTACTAACCTTGATGTTTTGCTTGGAAATATTACGACATGACGGTGTTCCAAGAACATTGGCGATAGATGGGCGGTCCTTGAGCGGAGCATAAACTCAATGAGTACAAGCACATTGAGCCCTTATGCGTAAAAGGAGAAGCCTTGCCCCGAAAAAGCAGCTGCGGCTTGCAAAGAAGTTGATGAACTTACAGCGAGCATCCGAGGAGGTTAAATACCAAACTTGGGTGGCCAACCGGTCTTTGGTAAAAAAGCGGCGGAGGGTGGCGCGTATGCGTGAATTTCAACGACATCAACAAAGCATGCCTAAGGTTGCTACCCCCACCGAAATCGAATGGAAGGTAGAATCCTTGGCGGTTCCGGTTAAAATGCTTCTTAGATGCCTACAAAGGGTACCATCGGATCCGGATGGCCAAGGAGGGCGAGGAAAAACGACCTTCTACACAAGTAAAGGTGTCTCTATTACTGAAAGATGCCGCCCGGTTTGAAGAGCGAGGGCTACTTACCAACGTCTCGTAGATAAAGCCTTCAACAAGCAGATAGGCATGAATCTCGAAGCCTCGTTGATGACATGGTTATCAAGAGCAAGGCGAGGAGGACCTACTCCTTGATGTACAGGAAACATTCGATCGACTCGGGGCAATCAACATGAAGTGAACCTAAAAATGCTCCTTGATTGTCGGGAAGGACAATTCTTCGACATTTGATCACTAAGCGGGGATACGAGCTAATCCTCTAAGGTCAAAGCCATCTCCGATCTCGAGCCCTAAGTGTCTAAAAGATGTGCGAGCTGCGAATGGGAAGTTGGCGACCTTAAGTCGATTTTTGTCGAAAGGAGGCGAGGTCCTACCCTTCTTCAAGACACTCAAGGATGCGCGGACAAGAAAACTTTCAATGGAGCCGGGGCTGAAGTAGCCTTTCATAAGATGAAGGAGTTCATTAAATACTTCCAACACTTGACAAACCCGATCAAAGGCGAAGTGTTGTTTATGTATAGCATCCTCGTGAGAAAGTATTAGCGCCGTTCTCATGGCGAGAGAAAAAAGCGAGATCCCAATTTACTTTGTTAGCGGGGTCCTACAAGGAGCGGAGGTCAACTACCCAACCTTGGAAGTTAGTGCTCGCCTTAATTTCTGCGACAAGGAGGCTCAAGGCGCTATTTCTGAGCCCACCCAATTCTGGTCTTAACCTATAAGCCTGAGGCGGATCTTGTCTAAACACGAAAAGTGCGGGAGGGTGGCTAAATGGACTATTGAACTCGGAGAACATGAAATCGAGTTTAAGGGCGTAACTCTATCAAAGGGCAAATTCTTGCAGACTTCTTGGCGAAACACCTTCGAGACCCGATGAAAAAGAGGAAAAGCCCAAAGCTAATCTTTCTCAAGTGCGAGTTGAATGGAAGCTTTACGAGATGGAGCATCCGATTCCGATGGCTCGGAGCGAGCCTAATGTTAGTCGATCCTGAAGGAAAGGAGCATACATATGCTCTTGGTTTGAGTTCGAAGCCACAAACAACGAGCGGAATACTGAGCGCTACTAGCGAGGACTCCGACTAGCCAAAGATATGGAGGTCAAAGCTCACTTGTCTTCATAGATTCCCAATTGGTGGCAAACCAAGTGGCGAGGTTCCTCTGAAGCAAGGCAACCCGTCATCAAAAGTACTTGGAAAAGACAAAGAGATGCTCGAAAACTTCAACTCTACACCATCCAACATGTTCGTAGGAACCCGAGAACAAAAAGCGACGCACTAAGCAAGCTAGCTTCCATGGTTTCGCTCATCTCACTAAGGAGGTTCTCGTGGAAGTCCTTCGAAAGATCCATCATTGTCAAAGAGGTTGCGGATGTAATTCACGAAGAAGGAGACATGGATGACTCCCATAAGGAATATTTGATAAGTGGTCTTCTCACGAAGATCCCAAGCTTGCAAGAAAGATTCGGGTTAAGTCCCCGATCTTAGGCTAATAGGAAACCACATATAGGAGGTCATTTTGTCACCTTGGTTACGATCGTAGGCCCCAAGCAAGCTTGAGCATCATAGCGAAGTCCATGAAGGATCTTGTGGTCTCCATGGGACCTCGCTCGGTTGTCTCGAAGATAATGAAGTTGGGCTACTATTGGCCCTCGATGCAGGGGCGCGGCCGAAATCATCCTCAAGTGTGAAGCTTGTCGGATACACTCAAGCGTTCTAAAATGCGAAGCAAGATATGACAAGTGTGACATCCGCGTGGCCCTTCTCCCGATGGGGCATCGATATTGTGGGGCCTATGCCTATAGCTCCGGAGAGTCAAGTTCTTGCTAGTAGCGATCGACTACTTCACCAAGTGGGTGGAAGCAAACCCCTAGCCTCGGTGGCGGAAGGCGGATCGAGAAGTTTGTATGGGAACACATTGTGTGCTGATTCGAGTACCCAGCATCATCATGTCGACAGCGGAAGCAGTTTGTCGAAGGTCTTCTATGACTTCGTCAAGGGCTCAACATAAAGCAATCCGGACATCCGTCTATCACCCACAAGGTAATGGACAAGTGGAGGTTACAAATAGAGAAATCGTCAAAGGGATCGAGAAAAGGCTGGGTGAACTCATCATGGATGGGTGGGCGAGCTCCCTCAAGTCTTATGGGCTCACGGACACATCCTAAGTCAAGCAGCGGAGAAACCCCTTGACTAACATACAGACAGAGCGGTCATCCGCCCGGAACTAATTGTACACACGGGCGTGTGGCAGCGTATGATGCCTCCCAAAATGATGATAGGATCGGGAAAACCTTGATCTCCTAGAAGAAAGAAGAGAAATAGCCTCCATCCGAGAAGCAATACACAAACATAAGATCGAAGGCTACTATAACAAAGGGTCGGACCTTCCACTTTCAAGCCGGGAGAATATGTCTGCGCCTCAGCGGTTGCAAGCAAAGCAGTGTCGGGAAGCGGGACCAACTTGGGAAGGACCCACATGGTAGGTGAGGCCTCGGCAATGGAGCATACAAGCGGCCTCTTCTCCGGAGAACCCATCGACGGGACATGGAATGGTGCAGACCTTCCGAAAGTTCTATGTTTAAGAAGTACTTTAACTTTTTCTTGTAATCAAAAGCTTCTCAAAGGAAAGCACACATTATTGGTAGTTGTCTTAGTTTTCATTTCAAGAATGATGTAATCCTCCTACTAATTCAATGATAAATAAGACATTTTCCACAAATCTCTTGCTTCGTTTCTTAAACACAAAGATTTGTTCAACCAAGTCGTTAATGAGTTTCAATGTCGAATGGCTTGAGGTGTTACATATGCCTTATTATTCAAAGCCAACTTAAACATTCACATTAACTCTCCTAGTAGATTTTGGCGCTTGTAAAAATTTTTTTAACAAAGCCATGCTATGTAAAGGATTTGAGATAGAGTGGGTCGTGACCCTCATCAATGGTCAAGTTGGCTATTATATTCTTGGTGTTGTAATTTACACACAATGAGGTTGTTGAACCTTAGGTTGTAAAATTTAAGCGTCATAAAAATGGCGTAAGAGAAGTTTACATAACAAACTTAAGCTAAGTATGTAGAGGTATGTCCTCTACACTATTACCTTCAAAATATGGGCTCTTGCCCTTATACTGCATGAGGAGCCTAGACTCCGTCAAATTGTTCTTGGCCCATGGCCATACATCACAAACATTTAAATTGTTTGGGAAACAAGACACACATTGTCACATAAAATAAATTGTCTTAAGGGTACATGCCACCCTTTGGAACCAAATTCGCTATGAGCGACCTTCATTCTTGTTTCTTGAGAGAAGGAGTGGAGGAGGTTGCTTTGAGGCCGCTTAGTAGACATGGTCTTCTTGGTAGGAGTGGTAGGCTTCAGTTTACGAGGTTTCTTAGGCAGGGAGATCTTGAGGGTGCCATTGGATCTTTGGTTGCCTCGGCAAGGAAGGAGTACTGCGGTTGCAAATGCATTTCTGCCTCATCATATTCACCTTGAAGTGGGACGGTAGCATTCAATCTTGGAGAGGTCACATGCTTACCCGTTTAGCGACCTCCTCGAGCCAAACACCGTCCATGAAATAGGGGTGACTTGATGACCTTCCACATCCGAGCTCCCGGCTCGTCACTATAGTAGAGTTCCATGGCTATGTAAGGCACCACCGAAACAACCGCACGATCTTTCGCGGCATCTTATACCTCATTTGCAGGCCATCGATCTCCTCCCTCAACTTTATCTCTACCTCTCCAAGCCTAACCTTCTCACTTTCCAACCCAGCGACTTAGCCTCGAGGCGGCATTCGACCCGGTGAGTAATGACCAGCTTCTTCCGGTTTGAGATTGCCCGTTCCACGGTCAAGTGAGCTATCTTTTCTCGAAGGTCATGGATAGCGGGGTTCTTCTCAACGTTCCCTGATCTCGTCACATTTTGCTTCCGGCTTGGCCCGGTTCGAGCAATCCCCCAGTCACGGGCATTCAGTGATTATCCATCACCGCTTGCCTCGCAACCCCATTATCATGCATGTCTGAGAACTTCTCAATGGACATGTTCTCTAGCATACTCTTCCCTGTGGAGGGGTCGCATGGTCAACAATCCGATGGCGAGGCTAAGGCATTTGGAAGCTCCTTCGTCTGGAAGACCTACGAGCAACAAAATATACACGAGTTAGCATAACATTTATATTTTACCTTCACAATGTCTCACAAGACAAAAATACTTACCATGAACCTCGATGGATTCATCGGGCAATTCAAAGCGAGACTTGATAAGCTTTACGCCTCGGTACTTTTATGCTTCAACTCTACTCCCGGTGGCGGGGATTCTTCCTTTTGTTCGTGGATTTCACGGCCTTGGCGCTATCCCTTTCCTACTCTTTAGCCTATCGGCTATTCTGTTGAACCAATGGCGGGGACATCCTCATCCGAGGATCGTCAAAGTCGACAATATTCTCCACCGGTTGGGATGTGCCTCCAGCAGATTGTGGTGGTGCTTGATGAAATAGGCTCGGCTTGAATGTTTACCTCATTGTTATTCCACGGATGTTGAAGGGAGCCAACGCCATAAGACTCCTCGACTTTCTCATGAGCATGAAACTTAAATCTTCATCAAATTCTTGGAACATGAAGTTTAGAATGACATCTCGCAAAATAGAAGCAAAAGAAATAAATATCGATTGCTACATTGGTCCTATTTAAATAAAAGTGGATAAACATACTTTGTCCTTGGTATATGATCATAAGCTGCTTGGAGACCCTCGACTCTGAGCAATCGGCCATGTATAAGATGGCTTGAGGGAATACTTGCACATCCATGAGGTACTTTGCCAAACGGTAACAAGGATCAATCCGAACCTCGTGGCGGGTAGATGGATGATTTAATTACCATTGAATGCGCTTGGTTAGTTACGTAGTTATCTCCCAACTAGCATATTTAGCGGCGGGATGGTGTTTTTTGAAGCATGAAGTCGAAGCAATACCTCCTCGCTCGTATGCATCACTTTCGGCCGGGGCTTGATGATGTACCCTCAGGTAGTTGAAGGACACTCCTCAGGGGCGTGTCGAAGCCCTTCTATCTGAAGGCCCAAGTTAGGATTACGAAATATCCATAGGCGTCAAACCATTCGTTGGTACGAAGGTTACCTAAGAATTAGCCACTGAGCCTTAAGCCCTTGGGGTATGGGTGTGAAGGAACAATGGATAAGGAACCTCGACTTAGTCAAACCCATGATCTCCCTCTCTCTTGGCTTCCCGTCAAGTACGAGCGTGGGTCACTAACCCCTAGCGGTTACCCACAATCATGGGGCGCCCCATGATCTCCGATATTCATGCAAGAGTGCCTCTAACCGTATTTCTTCCACTATAAATGGGTTAGGCGGACGATGGTTTATAGTATGCTCATTTCACACTCATATCTTTACTTTCACACACTTAAACAACCATAACTCATACTTACTCTCATGCGGAGGTGGTTCGCAGGTCCTACCCTGCGCAATCACTAACGTAGTGTCTTAGTATTTCTTATTCTCGGAGTTCTGGTGAGCCTTGGCTGGAACACACACCCTCATTACTTTGATCCTCATGAGCACAGTAGTGCAATCTTTTGCACAATCAAGAATCAAATCCACAAAACTAGTAAGTGATGAACCTAATTAGGGTTTATAGGATTATAAATTACCCCTTACGATTTTGTAATTCAATCCAAGAATACTAACAATAATGTGTTAGTACCACTTTCTTGTACACACGTACTAAATCAAATTAAAGTAATGCTAGTTTAATTAAGCGAAACAATTTGGTTTTGGAAAGATGTGGATCGACACCCAAGGGAGGTGGTCGAACGATTCAAGCAAAAAACACACACAAACAATTTAGGTTTTAGCTTATAAGTGCAAGAGATGCAAAACCAAGACCCCTAGCCTTGTATATATACTCAACATAACTTGGTGAACAAGTTGAGTTTGGGTTGGGTTGGGAATACCCCTTGGCCGATCGGTGGTGTGATCCCCAAGGTATTCCGGAACCTTCCCAATCTTAATTTTGCAATCTAGTCCTTTCCAATTATATTTAACGATCGTTAGTCCATTACATTTAATTAACTTAACGTCCGTTATATTATTTCGTGTAATTAATAAATAAATATAACATTTACATTTAATTATTAACTTTATTTCTCATACGTAAAGCGTGCAATCCCTTGGTCTCGAGTTGATCCTAACTCACGACTACTAATTTATATCCATTAAACCAATGACTCCACTTTGATATATCTTAATAGAGTGATCGGATCGGTGGCGATCTAGCAACACCGATGCCTCTAGTACAACTCGAGCAAGGCTCACGAAAAACCTTTTAATGATTTCTCATTATTATCCTTTTGTTTCTAATACCATGTTAAATAAAAATATGGAATTAAGTCATACTTTATTCAACTATTATGTTTCTTGTTTTAAGTGATTGACCAATATTACCAACTCTTACGAACATATTAGGAGATTTTGAGTCTTGACCGCTGAAACATCTTGTCAACCCTCGAAGGGCCCAAGTATTAAACTCAAATAAATTTGAAGGAACAAATTATATCTTGACTACGAGAGTAACCCTCAAATTTTATAGATTAGCGGAAACAACCCATATGACTACCGATTCGTATAAGCGTTAAGTTGCTCCACATAAATGCACTACATTTATGACACTTATCTGGTATCTCAAGTCGAGGATAACTATTCACAATTTACTTATAACAATATCCACAAAGTAAATTATGTAGTTGGGATAAGTCATATATTCAATTCATTGAATATCATCTGAAATTGGTATGCATTCTCATCAATGTACTTTCAAGTATATTCTACCACATCTCTCATATTTGTTTTAGTTTAATGATACTCCCATATCATTAATCGACAACGGAAAATTTAGAATAACTTAGTTACTCATGGACTAAACATGTAAATATAGGACAACAATATTACAAATGAAAATAAACATAATCAAAATTTTATTTCATCAAAATAATAAATGTTTACAATATCCTTTATCCAAATACTAATCACAGTTTTGCATGAAACTATTAGCTAAACGAAGTCTAATTCCATTGAGAAGTCCAATAAGCTTTTCTCTAGGTAAAGCCTTAGTGAAAGGATCAGCTAAGTTGTCATATGTGTGAACTTTCAATAGATTAATTTCACTTTCATGGACTTGTTCCCAAACATAGTGATATACATGAAAATGTCGGTGCCCTTCATGACTCGGGTTCATTGGCAAATATGATTGCAGAGAATTGTCACAATACATATCAATAGGCGATTCAATTGAAGGCATAACACCAAGCCACGAAATGAATTTCCTAATCCAAACGACCTCCATTGCGACTTGAAGCATCTATGTATTAGGTTTACATCATGAGACATCGCATAATCGTGCTACGCTACTTGCTATTCCGGTCAATGCTCCTCCATAGATGATAAAGACATAACCCATATGAGACTTATTATCATCTTTATCTGCTTGCCGGACGCATCACGGTAACTGTAACATCAAGCTCGTATGCGGATTTCCACTATACACTAAGAACATATCTTTCGTATTTCTAAGATACTTTAGAATATGTTTAACAACGGTCCAATGTAGTTCACCCGATTACGTTGATATCGATGGTCATGTTTTGAGCGAGCGTCACATCGGCCTTGTGCATCTCACGCATACGTAATAGATCCCTTCTTGAAGCATAGGAACTTTCGCATCGTGCCACTTGACAAGTGTTGAAGCACACATATCGCTACATAAGCCATGCTTTACTTCCATCGGCAAATATCCTTTCTTGGAATTTTTATATTGAATCTCTTCAATATTTTATCAATGTAAGCGCTTTGATTTAAACCAATTAACCTCTTTGACCTATCTCGGTAGATCTTGATTCCCGGAATGGATGACTTCTCCTAAATCCTTCATGGAAAACATTTTCAAGATATGCCTTAACATTTTGCAAACTTGGAATGTCTTTTCCCATAATTAATATGTCATCGACATAAAGGATAAGGAAAATTACATCACTCCCACTAACTTTGTGATATACATGGCTCGTCAAGATTTTGAATAAATCCATACTTTTTGATTTCTTCATCAAATCTCTTATTCCATTGCCTTGATGCTTGCTTCAATCCATAAATGGACCTTTGAAGTTTGCATACACGGTTTGGAAATTGTGGATTCACGAACCCTCATGTTGCTTCATATAGATGTCTTCATCTGGCGACCATTCAAGAAGCGGTTTTGACATCCATCGCCATATCTCATAGTCATAATGCGCTACTATAGCTATGAGAATTCTAATAACTCTAATATGCTAGAGGAGAAAAGGTCTCCTCGGAATCTATGCCATAAGTTTGAGTAAAACCTTGCGCAACTAGACGAGCTTTATAGATGTGTATATTGCCATACATGTCAGTCTTTATTTTATAGAGCCACTTACTTCCAACCACCTTGGCGTTTGAAGGTAAGTCAACCTCTTCCCAAACTTCATTATCTCTCATGGATTGCATTTCCCCATTCATTACAGCTTGCCATTTGTCCTTTTCAAGACTTGCCATGGCAGCTCTATAATTAGAGACTCTCCAAGATCTCTAATATAGTTTCCTCGACCTCTACGTTAAGACATAGGCGTTCGGTGCACGCGTAGACCTACGAGATCTGACGGGAATCACTTCAACCACGGTGGAGGACCCGGACTATCGGGTTCTACGGAAATACGTTAGTGTTTTAGAAGGTAATGTATCTTCTTTATCATCTTCCGGATCATTAACTCTCCCAGCTGAATTCTTGAGATCGAGATCCTTTTCAAGAAAATCTCCATACCTAGCAACAATTACTTTATTTTCGGTTGGATAGTAAAAGTAGTAACCCATAGTTTCCTTAGGGTATCCTACGAAGATACACTTCTGAGATCTTTGTTGGAGTTTGTCTGTTGGTCGCGTCTAACATCGCCTCGCAACCCCGGACTTTTAAATAAGACAAGTTAGGAGCTTTACCATGCCATATTTCATATGGTGTCTTATCAACCTTCTTTGTGGGAACCATATTGAATGCGAACAACTGATTTTAAAGCATAATCCCAAAAGGATAAAGGTAGAGTATGTTAATACAAATAAGCCGTAAAAACGTTTATTTAAATTTTACGATCTTCTAATGTTTTGTCGATAACAAACGTAAAATCATTTTTACGAAACAAATAAAATACGTAAATAGTTTGATTCAATAGTTTTCTAACACACTAATGTTTTCACATAAAACACTAAAACAAGTATAAAGTGTTTTTATAATTTAGATACATATGTACAACAACTAGTGTTTACATATTGGGCTAACATATACTTAACTAAGTATATACTAAAATAGGTAAAAACAAGTTTATACTAAAATGGGTAAAAACAAGTATATACTAAATGGGTAAAAACTAGCAAATTGTATTGACCCATAACCTATGGTTTTGTCAAAACCACTTAGCCAAGTTCAATGTATTCTAGAGATACATTGTATCTAGAAAAAACCCACGGATCAACCCATAACCCATGACCCATGACCCATAACCAAAAATACCCATGGGCAAGAGGGCGTCCACGGATCCCTAGCCTTACGCTAGCGGATCCCTTGTGGGAAGGATCCGCGGATCGAGGAACGATGAAAATTTCCTATATATAGTGAGCCATTTCTTCCTTTTGCTCACCACTTTCCACATACTTTCTCCAAGTATTATATCCTCTAACCTCGGATCCAAGAGATCTATGTAGTTTGTCTTTTGTTTTGTGTGATTCTCTAGGTTCCTCTTAAAGGCGAGATCACCACTTCTTGAAGTCGAGCAAACTCAAGTCCATGAGTTGCCATGCTTCGTCATCATCAAGACAACTGAGGTTCTCTTGTTGATAGTTCTTTCTTCCTCCGTAGATGTTGTGTTGCAGGCATTAGTGAAGAATGCTAAAGGTGTCAAGACGAAGGCATTAGTGAAGGGTGCCAAGCGTTGTGTCAAAGGCATTAGTGAAGGATGCCTAAGAATCAAATCAAGTGGCATTAGGGAAGAATGCCTAGGTCGTATAATCGATGAGGTGCATCGTTATACATATATGTATTTGTATATTTCCAAGGATGGTGATATCCTTGATGGTGTTGTAACAAGGAGTGGATCTCCTTGAGATTAGGTGTTGTGTTGTGATAGGTAGTAGTTCCTCCATAGTAATGGAACTAGGTGCTTAGCCTGGTACGTAATAAAGGGTAGGCGACGTTGAGATAGGATTAGTTCTCCTTGGTGTGAAAGAACTCGGAGGTTAGCCTAGCACCGTATAAAGGGTAGGTGACGTTGTGTTAGGTGTGGTTCGCCTTGGTGTGAAAGAACTCGGTATTTAGCTTTACACCGGAAAAAGGTGTAAGCGACGTTGTGAAGGCTTCTCCGCCATAAGGAGATTGGTGTGGTGTTCACGAACTCTCGAGTAGGTGACTCGGGGTGGAGTAGGTCAAGGAAGGTGTCCTTGTGGCGAACCACTATAAATACTGTGTCGTGGTGATGTGCTTCTTACTCTTTATCTTTCATTACGTTTATATATCTATCTATCAACGACCAACATAAACAACCAAATAGATTGACATAAGTCGATCTAAATATTTAAAAGGAAGTTTTAAATTGGTAAAACTATTCAACCCCCCCTTCTAGTTTTCCACAGAGTAGTAAGATTAAACATTGATCATATCATGTCCAACAATGTATGATTTCTTCTCTCAGATACACCATATTGTTGTGGAGTATATGGAGATGTGAGATTCTGGACAATTCCATTCTCAGCTAAGTAATCTTTAAACTTTTGGCTTAGATACTCGCCTCCTCTATCGGATCGAAGAGCTTTATTCTTCTTTCCCAATTGCAGCTCTACTTCTGCTTTGAAAACCTTAAATGTTTCAAATACCTCATGTTTATGCTTAAGTAAACAAACATAACCATAACGGCTAAAATCATCAATAAAGGTAAAGAAGTAGCTAGCACCTCTCTTTGACACATGTCTAAGTGGTCCACACACATCAGTATGAATAATACCAAGTAGATCAGACGCCCTCTCCATATTGCTATGAAAAGGTTTCTTCGTCATCTTCCCAGATATGCATGACTCACATTTATCAAATGATTCATCATTGATATTTTGCAAAAGCCCTTCGTGTTGTAGCTTTTGCATGCGAGCCTTGCCTATATGAGCAAGTCTACAAGGCCAAAGATAAGAAGAATTCAAGCCCAACTTCATTTTCTTATTGATGTTAAACATCGAATTATTATATTTGTTATATTCATTTCCAATCACATCAATTTCAAACATACCATTCACAGTAATCGCATTAAAATAAAATACACCATTTAAAGAAACAGAAATTTCATTACGTGAAATAGTATGAGTAAAACCATCATCCAACAATACTAAAAAGGAAACAACACCTCTAATTATAGAAGGTGCATAATAACATTTGTTTAATAACAGTACTAAGCCCGAAGGAAATAATCGATGAGGTACATCGTTATACATATATGTATTTGTATATTTCCAAGGATGGTGATATCCTTGATGGTGTTGTAACAAGGAGTGGATCTCCTTGAGATTAGGTGTTGTGTTGTGATGGGTAGTAGTTCCTCCATAGTAATGGAACTAGGTGCTTAGACTAGTACCTAATAAAGGGTAGGCGACGTTGTGATAGGATTAGTTCTCCTTAGTGTGAAAGAACTCGGTGGTTAGCCTAGCACCGTATAAAGGGTAGGCGACGTTGTGTTAGGTGTGGTTCGCCTTGGTGTGAAAGAACTCGGTATTTAGATTTGTACCGAAAAAAGGTGTAAGCGACGTTGTGAACGCTTCTCCGCCATAAGGAGATTGGTGTAGTGTTTACGAACTCTCGAGTAGGTTACTCGGGGAGTGGAGTAGGGCAAGGAAGGTTTCCTTATAGCCTAACCACTATAAATACTTGTGTCGTGGTGATGTTCTTCTTACACTTTATCTTTCATTACACGTTTATATATCTATCTATCAACGTCCAACATAAACAACCAAATAGATTGACATAAGTCGATCTAAATATTTAAAGGAAGTTTTAAATTGGTAAAACTATTCAACCCCTTCTAGTTTTTCACAATTGGCATCGAGCTTCGTTACCAAGTTTCTTAAAGTATGTTGTACTTTAAAATTTTGATCTGATCCGTGTATGTTTGAAAACTACAAAGAAGGATTTTTTTTGTCATGTTTTAAAAAATCATTATAATGTTTATTGTTGGACAATGATATAATGTTCTAACATTTTTTTTCTTGTTAAGTATTCTTCATACTTGGATTAAGGATTACCAAGAAGATCATGAAGAATCCATCTAAATATTTCTTTCTGGAAAAAAATGTTTAGTATTGTCCTTCTC
Organism: Chrysanthemum lavandulifolium; assembly: GCA_022545495.1. Classification (NCBI taxonomy): domain Eukaryota; kingdom Viridiplantae; phylum Streptophyta; class Magnoliopsida; order Asterales; family Asteraceae; genus Chrysanthemum; species Chrysanthemum lavandulifolium. The sequence continues at coordinate 32,426,423 of CM040241.1, read as the reverse complement.
ACAATATGAATCTGGAGATTCCAAGAAGATCATAAAGCATTTCATCTAAATACTTCTTTTCTTAAAAAGAATATTTAGCAAAGGTATGATCGCTAATAATTTACTTTTGATCTTATTATTGTTAAAATCTTAGTTGCATGATTTATATCTATTAGTAATTACTTAAGTAGTTATCTATATTATAGTATTCTTCGACTAAGTTGTATAGACTACGCTACTAACTCGTAATAATGATTTCTTGGTTATTCGATAGCCTCAATCATTATTCATCACAAAGGGCTTATTGACACTTCATCTATGTCAATAAATATCCATGTAAAACTTCTTATATTATGATAAAATGGGATTTTATTATAATGTTTGAAAAGCTTCCCAAGAATTATGACTAATTCTTAAAAAGGGAACCACGTCTAATAGGAATAGTATTAAAATCTTCAAAACTTCAAATCACAAGTTTTAGAGCCTTAACATCAAAACACTAGGCGTTTTAGAACTCCCAAACCAAAGTTATCAAGGAATGTTTGAGTGATTTTCTTTGTCATCTTTGGATCCCTACGTTTACACTAGCGGATCCTAAATGAGAGGATCCGCGAGATCCGTGCAACGAAGACAACTTAAATTAAAGAATGATCACATGGATGTTCCACAATTATACTCACCCCAAAGACTCACGAACAAGAACTCAGCTACTGTTCATAGGAGCAATTTGATCATTCCTCTCAAGCTTAACAATCACTTGTGTAAGTTTAATCTTCACTACATTGTCAATTTAATTCCTTGATTTCTAGGATTACAATTTCTTCATCTTTAAGAGTTGAGTTCAAATGGGTTTATCATAATTTTTCACCACATTGTTTTCTAAGATAATCTAAATCAAAGAATTAACATTGTTAATACAAATTAAACACATTTCTTGAATTCAACAAAGATGATGAGAGAAAAATTGTGATCAAACCTTCTAAGGTTACTATTCACAATTAACACCACATTGTGGTTATATTGTTTCAGAACAATCATGCCAAGCAACAAGCAACAAGATTACCAAGACACCGCTCACTACATACCCATGTACCATAGGAAAGATGGACTAAGTCCGGACGATAGGAAAGCCTTTAAGATGCTTGAGAAGAGACTCTTTCACGAAGGTAGAGTTATTGATCCATCATTCCTTGCAAATACCGACATAAGGGAAGTTTTTGGAACAATTGGGTTTGATTGTTTATTGGATATAAACGAGCAAATTTGCCGGTCTTTGTGCTTGAGTTCTACAAGACAATGGGTATAATTAGAAATGATGATGGGTCCATCTCAATTGAATTCACCATAAATGGACATGAGTACACTCTTTCGCTTGAGGAGTTTGGAAGAATAATAGGGGTTCCATATGATGGTGTTTGCATGTATTCTAATGAGTGGTCGTTGGAGGAGATACACTCTATGGTTGATCATCACGAAATTTATCACACGATAATTACGGAAGAAACCACGGTAAGGGACACCGTGTTTATGCCAAGAGCATCCCCATCAAGGGTTACTATGAAGTCAAAAGTGAGCTATAGGGATCCTTTCCAAATGGAGCTCTCGGAGATGTACGGGTTGTATAGGAAATGGGAAGATGTGATAAGGGAGAATGTGGTGTACCTAGTAGGAAACAAGGATCACCCCAACGCATGTCTAAGCTTCATGATCTATTGCCTAGTGACTGAGACTCGCTTTAACATTGCCTACTACATGATCAAGAGAATGGCAAGTGTAAGAAGCATGGACAAGATGGTGCTCCCGTATGCAATGCTCCTAACTCGTCTTGCTAAATTCATCTTTGAATAAGATCCTTCTCCACAAACCTATGGCCATAGCTTTTGCAACAAGGTTATGGTATCATTAACCGAGGGAACAACCACGAGGTTTATGGTAGATGGCAAAAGTCCTAACCCACCCACGGATTCCTCGGAAGAAAGGGAGAGACAAAGAGAAAGTGAAGGAAGTAGCAACCCACTCGGAAATACCGAACTCGACCCCTTGGAGTATATCAACCAATTGACGGACGTTCCTGGTGCATCACCCGAATGGCAACAAACCAAGGGAATCTTCAAGTGCTTTGCCAACTTCTTGAAGAAAAAGAGGTAGAAATGGTATGATAAAGAGTGGAGGACGGGATGGGGAGGAGAAGAGAGGTAAGGTCATAGGACCCAGATTTGTGATGAACAATTTCAAACAATGGTTTGTAACACTTTAACTATGCTCGTAGTATGTAGGTTTCGCCATATCTTGGCACTAAACAATTCTAACTTAGGAATTTGAAGAATGAGATTTTACGACCCCTTGAGTGGTCGTCGTCACTCATTTTAGGAATATTAGCTCTTCATACTTTGCTATACATTATATTTGTTGTGTTCCTACACTTAGTCCCTATAGAAACAACTAGGAGAAGCATTTACTAAAAAGTGCAAAGTTGCACATTTGCTTTGAAAGCCTTCTGATCTGCAATAGGCGGATCCCAACATTAGAACCAGACGGATCCCTCCCAGAAGGGAACCGCGGGATCCGTGACTTCTTATAAGCAATACAGACTTGCTTACATCAAAATAGCTTACTAGATCACCTCACACTAGTCAAACATAAGATACTAGAGCCAACTAAGTCTTCCTCAAATAGTTGAAAGCCTCACACTCATCCATAGCTTACCTAGGATATATTTCAAAATGTTTTTTATCAACTCGTCAAAACTCACCATAATTCCGCTCCAACACTCACACATTATTTATCACATCTGATAGCACTTAGTTAAGTATATCCATCAATTTTAACAAATTGATCTTAATCACCTTTTGACTCAAAATTAAGGTCAAAACTAGTTTTTCATTTTTCTTTATTTTTAAGGATTTTTGTAATTTTTTCTTAGTTCATCATCTGACTTCTAGGATTTATTACCACCATTTCTCCATATCAAATTAAATGGTATCCTTATCAAACACATAGTTAGACTACCTAAAGTCAATTTTCTTACCCAAAACCATCATTAAGCACCATCACTCATTATGGTTGAGGATTTGAGATGTCCAACAGCTAAAGACTTCAAAATTAAGTCAAAACCTCGAAATCCATTACTAGAAAACCTTACAAAAGCATAATCATTTCACCTAGAACCTGCTCGACACCGGATCCACAGTTTTAACGAGACGGATCCTGGCGAGAGGATCCAGAGGATCCGTGGCTGCAGAAAGCCTTAATCGACTACCATATTCAATTTTAAGTCACCTTTTGGTTATCTAACCACTTTTAGCCTTCATTTATTATCCTCCTAGAGCTGATCAATATCCTAAGTGCATGCTTAATCCTCTAAGCGGACAAGAATTTAATTTCCAAATTCAAATTATCCTTTATAAACCAAACAACCTTAGGGTTAAGGCACCACTCTTACTTACCTCTAAAAAATCAGCAACTAGTAGTTTATATTAGCATCATCATCACTATGACAAAGGCTCTTAGCAACAACTCTTCAACCATAGGATCATCCAAAAGAAATGGTCAAATGATCTATGAAATCTCACCCACCGAAACATCTCCCATTAGAGATAATGATACTAGAATACCACCTCATCAAACTCATCCAAAGGCTAAGAGAACCGCAAGGATTAGCATTAAACCTTTCGGACTAGAAAAAGGATCATCTAGTTCAAAACCAAACATGGCTAGTTCTAGCAAGCCGTCAAAACCCTCATTCATTGAGCATGGACTACACTCCTTGAATGAGCCTCTCCTCACCCAAACATCTACTCATTGGATCATTCACCACCAAGAACCTCTCATTCACCAACCTTTTCATTGAATAGGAACCACCAACAACACCAACTAGTCCATCATGGGAGACAAGGAACAACCTTGATCATATGGAAGAATTTCCATTACCACCCTCATTTTTAGAACCTCATCCCACTTCACAAAATGAAGACCCACAATCACACATAGAGCCTCCTCAAAATATCTATTTCCCTCCGGTTCCAAACCAAGACAATAATTGTCCAAATTGTCTAATTACTCAAGGACTTGTTCAAGAAGCACGAAATGAGATACATTTCATGGTTAATCATCTTCTTGCAAAATTGGATCAAATCAACAAGTCCACTCATCCTTAGACTCAAACACATTGTCGCGTTTTAAGTCTAGTAACTAGTTAGTATTAAGTAGTATATGTATGGCCTAATTCATTCTCTTAGTTTTAGAGATTTGTTTGACTATCTCTTGTTTTATTGAATGAATATTTATATGCCATGATTATTTTGTGTGTTGTGCTTGTTACATTGAACACATATCTCAGCTCCTCATTAGCATTGATTGGGACATTCTCATTCTTTGAAGAAAGCATCAGCAGATAGCGGATCCTCAAAATACCTAGGCGGATCCTGCAAAGGGAACCGTGGGATCCGTGGTCCAGAAGCACAAAATACTACTAACTTGAGTTTTATTTGCAGGAAATTATGCACTATACTCTTATTTTCTAACCTTTACTTTGTAGATTTTCAAAGAACACATGAAAACTTTGACACCATAAAGCTAGGGGGAGCTTTGTGTCAAACGATATTGCAATTTCACTTGCAACTTAATCCGCTTTTGGATTATACTTCATGACACCCCATTGCAACTTTGCAATCTTCAAGGGGGAGCACTTTTTCGTCACTTAGACGAACCATTTGCAAACATATTAGTTTACTTACGTTATGTACTTGACGTCCTCTCAAAGGGATGGACTCGTCGAGGGAGTTAAGACAGTACCATTCCGTCACTTGCTCTCTTTACATTTTTTACATATTTTCTTACAAACATTGTGTTAGTTTCTTTCAACACTTTTGTTTCGACAAAAGGGAGTAGAAAGTAAAACTACTAATTCAAATTTGCTCACAATTTTAGTTTTCCTTAAAATAATTTTATGTTTTGTCATCAACAAAAGGGGAGATTGTTAATACAAATAATCGATAAAACGTTTATTTATATTTTACGATCTTCTAATGTTTTGTCGATAACAAGCGTAAAATCATGTTCTGAAACAAATAAAATCGTAAATAGTTTGATTCAATAGTTTTCTAACACACTAACGTTTTCACATAAAACACTAAAACAAGTATAAAGTTTTTTTATAATTTAGATACATATGTACAACAACTAGTGTTTACATATTGGGCTAACATATACTTAACTAAGTATATACTAAAATGGGTAAAAACAAGTATATACTAAATGGGTAAAAACTAGTAAATGGTATTAACCCATAACCCATGGTTTTGTCTAAACCACTTAGCCAAGTTCAATGTATTCTAGAGATAAATTGTATCTAGAAAGAAACCCATGGATCAACCCATAACCCATGACCCATGACCCATAACCAAAAATACCCATGGGCAAAGAGGAGCGTCCCACGGATCCCTAGCCTTACGCTGCCGGATCCTTGTGGGAAGGATCCGAGGATCCCAGGAACGATGAAAATTTCCTCTATAAATAGTGAGCCATTTCTTCCTTTTTACTCACCACTTTCACACATACTTTCTCCAAGTATTATATCCTCTAACCTCGGATCCAAGAGATCTATGTAGTTTGTCTTTTGTTTTGTGTGATTCTCTAGGTTCCTCTTAAAGGCGAGATCACCACTTCTTGAAGTCGAGCAAGCTCAAGTCCATGAGTTGCCATGCCGTCATCATCAAGACAAGCGAGGTTCTCTTGTTGATAGTTCTTTCTTCCTCCGTAGATGTTGTGTTGCGGGCATTAGTGAAGAATGCTAAAGGTGTCAAGGCGAAGGCATTAGTGAAGGGTGCCAAGCGTTGTGTCAAAGGCATTAGTGAAGGATGCCTAAGAATCAAATCAAGTGGCATTAGGGAAGAATGCCTGGGTCGTATAATCGATGAGGTGCATCGTTATACATATATGTATTGTATATTTCAAGGATGGTGATATCCTTGATGGTGTTGTAACAAGGTGGATCTCCTTGAGATTAGGTGTTGTGTTGTGATAGGTAGTAGTTCCTCCATAGTAATGGAACTAGGTGCTTATCCTAGTACCTAATAAAGGGTAGGCGGACGTTGTGATAGGATTAGTTCTCCTTGGTGTGAAAGAACTCGGTGGTTAGCCTAGCACCGTATAAAGGGTAGGCGACGTTGTGTTAGGTGTGGTTCGCCTTGGTGTGAAAGAACTCGGTATTTAGCTTTATCTGGGAAAAGGTGTAAGCGGCGTTGTGAAGGCTTCTCCTCCGTAAGGAGATTGGTGTGGTGTTCTGAACTCTCGAGTAGGTGACTCGGGGAGTGGAGTAGGGCAAGGAAGGTGTCCTTGTGCCGAACCACTAAAAATACTTAATGTCGTGGTGATGTGCTTTTACTCTTTATCTTTCATTACACGTTTATATATACGTATCAATGTCCAACATAAACAACCAAATAGATTGACATAAGTCGGTCTAAATATTTAAAGGAAGTTTTAAATTGGTAAAACTATTCAACCCCCCTTCTAGTTTTCCACAGAGTAGTAAGATTAAACATTGATCATATCATGTCCAACAATGTACGATTTCTTCTCTCAGATACACCATATTGTTGTGGAGTATATGGAGATGTGAGATTCTGGACAATTCCATTCTCAGCTAAGTAATCTTTAAACTTTTGGCTTAGATACTAGCCTCCTCTATCGGATCGAAAAGCTTTAATCTTCTTTCCCAATTGCAGCTCTACTTCTGCTTTGAAAACCTTAAATGTTTCAAATACCTCATGTTTATGCTTAAGTAAACAAACATAACCATAACGGCTAAAATCATCAATAAAGGTAAAGAAGTAGCTAGCACCTCTCTTTGACACATGTCTAAGTGGTCCACACACATCAGTATGAATAATACCAAGTAGATCAGACGCCCTCTCCATATTGCTATGAAAAGGTTTCTTCGTCATCTTCCCATATATGCATGACTCACATTTATCAAATGATTCATCATTGATATTTTGCAAAAGCCCTTCGTGTTGTAGCTTTTGCATGCGAGCCTTGCCTATATGAGCAAGTCTACAAGGCCAAAGATAAGAAGAATTCAAGCCCAACTTCATTTTCTTATTGATGTTAAACATCGAATTATTATATTTGTTATATTCATTTCCAATCACATCAATTTCTAACATACCATTCACAGTAATCACATTAAAATAAAATACACCATTTAAAGAAACATAAATTTCATTACGTGAAATAGTATGAGTAAAACCATCATCCAACAATACTGAAAAGGAAACAACACCTCCAATTATAGAAGGTGCATAATAACAATTGTTTAATAACAGTACTAAGCTCGAAGGCAATACTAAACTAAACACTCCTATGGCTTCAACAGCTGAGGTGCCCCAATACCCACATGCAGATATTGCTCCCCATAGGCCGGCTTCCTCTCCACTCTAAACCCCTGCAGTGTATTACAAATGTGAATACCACATCCAGTATCATATACCCAGGAATTTTTATGATTTAGAGTAAATAATTCAATTACAAATAAGTTACCTGAAGGACCGGCGCCAGAGGACCCGGCATACTTCATCTTATTTTTCCGCAATTCATCAAGATAGAGAGCATAGTTTCTCTTCCAATGCCCAACGACCTTGCAGTGGTGGCATGCTTGATCCTTTTTAGGATTTTCATTCCTAGGAGTAGGGTTCTTCTTGGGTTCTGGATGATAGGCCATAACCTGTTTACCCTTACCAACTTTCTCTTTGCCCTTTACCTTCTTGTTGTTCGCACACTGCACTTTTGGCTTATTAATCCTTCCACCCTGAATAGCAAGTACCTAGGGAGTAGGAGCCTTTTGAGGTAACCCTTTTCATAATCAATTAGTAATGCGTGTAGGTCGAAGAATCATCTTCCCACGCAGTGCATATTGAAGTTCGAACAAAACCATTAAAATCCTTGTTAAGGGATCATTGATCAAGTTCACAGCAATGTCATTTTCATAAACTTTGCCAAGTGCTTGTAATTGGTCCATGTATCCTTTCATCTCCAATACATGAGCACTTATGGGTTTACCCTCTCACGCTTGTTGTGTAATGCATCGATCAAATCATAAATTTCTACGACCGCGGGTTTCTCAAACAAGGTTCGAGTTCATTAAGCATGTTGTATGGGAAGTAATTTTCAAAGCTGCTTTTGGAGAGCGATTCCATCGTTCTAACATCGGGCAAGCCACAACATTATGGCGCTTATACTCGGTCCTCCACGCAGCTTTCACCTCGTCAGAGACGTCAGCTTGTGGTTCATCAGGACAAGGCGTGTACAGATAATCAAAACGATCAGCAACTCTACAGACAATTCCCAAAGAGCGGTGCCAATCATTGAAATTCTTAGAGCCAATCAAATTTTCTTCATCAAAGAAGTTTTTGAATGCAGAACTTAGTGCAGTGTTAGTGTTATCGTTGTTTTGAGCTATTTCTACAGAAAAAGTTCAAGTATTAGTATTTTCGACAATACAATTTTTCAAGAAAATAAAATATACCCAAGGTAATATAAACATATAACCATATAATTTCCTCGAAAAATAGGATCCAAATTATCATAGATTCATTACATCAGTTGATCTGCTAGGAAAAAAAGCATATAATAAGGTAATCTGTCGAAAAATAATTGGCAAACAATTTCCAATTCCTAGATCATTATGGGATCTATATTTTCCAACGCTATTGCAAATATAAACATGTTTCATCCCATCTTATGCCTTGAGTCCAGGTCTCACTTACTACTCAATTTAAGTGTCTAACTTAAAGAACTGCAAATATATTCATGTAAGGTCTGATTTTACATAAAGATTTACCTTTCCATCACAATATCGCCAAGTTCCTACATGACGTAAATTGCAACTTCAAGTGTTCCTTTAACTAGATGACCATAACTTAATTTATAAAGGGTACTAGTTTTGATTTATGGTGTCAAATCAAATATGTACAAAGATGTCATGCATTCATCTTGTAGCATAAATTTTAATAAAAAACTTTTTATTAACCAATTCATAAAGATCAAATTATCAAAGTTTTGATTGAGGTATTGGTTTCGCCAATCAAGGAATTTACCTTTAATTATCGTCCATTATATCGTATTTTGCATAAGTCTAAAGACTTAGTGTTTCGGATAATTACAAAAAAAGTGGCGCATGGAATTAAAGCTAATTTGCCCTTAAGATGATTTTGTACTCATAGCCTACTTGGTAACTCCAATTTGACTCGCAAAGAAGCAGAGAATTTGGTCAGCGCTGAAGCAATAACCTCCTTATTTAGGGTCACAATTTAATGCGCTCCCCTCCTTATACCCCTCACACAGTCCATCAAATTGGGTGAGTCGTTCTCACTATTTTTACCAAAATCATCAATCAATTAAACTTTTGAAAACTTAACTTCTTCAAAAACAATTCAAATTTCACCATTGTTTAGTCCGATTTATTTTTCTATTCAAAATTACCCTTTGCTTAAACTTGTCACACATAATAAACAAACAAGTAAACAAATAAAAAATAAATAACTTAAAATAATGCGCACATAACTAACAATTAATACGTGTAAACAAGTAGCCACATGCAACTTATTTGATAAAACCTATTAATAATCAATGTCTAGGTTAATTAATGTATATATTAACTAGGGCTTTCACTCGCACAATTGAAAGTGAGCCACATACATCGACGAATCGATTGCGTAAGCTATAATTAAAATATACCAAATTGCACATAATTGATTTATTAATATATTATTGGAGTCTTCCCCAATTCAAGATCTATCAAAAACAAACATGTGATAAAATATCTTAACAATTAAAAAATCCAAGTAACCATCCATGACGAACATGCATGTATCATCATGGATATATAACATAACAATTCTTCAATTAAGTCACAAGATCGCATATAATTCCATGTCACATAACACATTATTCATGAATATATCACGTAACAAATATATTAATTCTAGTTTTCGATATGGTTAACAATACAATTAATATTTAAACCCTTAACAAATTTAAAATAAAAATCGACTAAAAAAATTTTAGGGTTTCGACCCATAAAAATTTTGGTCGATCCATATAAAAAAATTAATAAAATTAGGGCAAAAGCCCTAAACCTAAAACAAGGGTTTACATAATCATAACCAAAACCATAGAACAATCATATCAAACAACATACAATATTCGTTTTTTATGTGTTTAGTAATTAATTACTCATTAAACCAATGACTCGTGATGCCACTGTTGAAATTATATATCATGACAATCAAATATAAAACACAAAAACATCAAAGAATACATGCGGAAGCGTATAGGAAAGATTAATGAATAATTAATTAACAAAACATAAAGTATGTGTACCTTTATTGATTTTAGCCGAACAATAATCAAATCCACAAAACTAGCAAGTGATGAACCCTAATTAGAGTTTATAGGATTATAAGAATTACCCCTTACCGATTTTGTAATTCAATCCAAGAATACTAACAATAATGTGTTAGTACCACTTTCTTGTACACACGTACTAAATCAAATTAAAGTAATGCTAGTTTTAATTAAACGAAACAATTTGGTTTTGGAAAAGATGTGGATCGACACCCAAGGGAGGTGGTCGAACGATTCAAGCAAAAAACACACACAAACAATTTAGGTTTTAGCTTATGAGTACAAGAGATGCAAAACCAAGACCCCTAGCCTTGTATATATACTCAACATAACTTGGTGAACAAGTTGAGTTTGGGTTGGGTTGGGAATACCCCTTGGCCGATCGGTGGTGTGATCCCCAAGGTATTCTGGAACATTCCCAATCTTAATTTTGCAATCTAGTCATTTCCAATTACATTTAACGATGGTTAGTCCATTACACTTAATTAACTTAACGTCCGTTATATTATTTCGTGTAATTAATAAATAAATATAACATTTACATTTAATTATTAACTTTAATTCTCATACGTAAAGCGTGCAATCCCGTAGTCTCGAGTTCGATCCTAACTCACGACTACTAATTTATATCCATAAAACTAACAGAATAACACACTGCTAGACAAAAAAGTTAAAAGGAAATTAAAATTCCTTGAGTAAATAATTTAACTGGAAAACAAATAGCAAAATACACATTATTTCAAAACTGAACAATAATAACAAAAAAAATCTAGCCATTCTAAAATCTAATCTTGTATATGATTCTTTCGTTGATCAAAACATATAATTTTACTCCCATACCAGCGAGTAAACTGTGAAGAATACATTTAGTGTTATATACTTATATTTGTATGATGATCAATGAACAAACCAAAGGGCTTGTGTCCCAATGGTATCCCATGTTGTGTGAGAAGCTCCCCAACCAAATGGTTGTGGGTTCAAGTCCTGCTGAGGATGTCTGAGATAGATTATGTGTAAGATAAATAGTTTGCCATTCTAAAAAGTAAATCAAATATAAGTTGAGGTAAAACATATAAGAGGAGGTAAACTACAATATATGAGAGGGTGTGTAAACTACAATAATTCAAAATGGATGTTTCCTTATCCCAATAGTAGCTCATGTTGTGTGAAAATCTCTTTTATCAAATAATTGTGAGTTCAAGTCGTGTTTAAGCCATGTGAGATAGAATTATGACGCATAAATTTGTGACATAATTAGTTCGCATTAAAAAACGAGTCATACTCAAATATAACACTTGCATACTACATAACGATTAAAAAACTTATCTCATAACTTAGGTCGAGTTTACGTTCAGTGGTACACAACCGGAATTTAGTGTTATAACTTACGGGGTAGTATGAGACTATGAGTGAGAAGAATGAGACATAACTATAACTATATATTTGAGATATATCAACATGAATTAGATGCATTTTAATAAGTTTTGAAAGTGATTTTAAAGTGAAAATGATGCAAAGTAGTACTAACAAAAAAAATTGACATGTAGATGATGAAAAATACAGAGGATTCACCCAATTTGATGAAATGCATCTAATACACTAATATGCATATAGTTTTAAAGTAAAGATACATTATAATGCATCTAATTTAAGTCGATTTATCTCAAATGTGTGATTATAATTATTTCTCATTTTTTTCATTTTAAGATTTTGTTTTCTCGTTTGATCTTAGCTCTAACTTACGCTTCCATAAAGTAAAAGAAATCGATCCAATTCCGGACCTGCACGAGACTAAGGGGTGTTTCTTTTTACCCTTAGCTAAGGGTTTGGGTCAAAAAAACATTTACAGTTATATAATATTTTTTTTAAGTCGGACCCATTTACTTCTTTTATTTCCTCTATATCCCCAAAGCGAGAAATGTTAACTCATCCCAATAAGTGAATCCACATATATTTATAAGCCTCTTATAGGGTGTTTACCAAAATAAGTGGCTCTATGCAAACCTCTGATACGTGCCAAAATAAGTCACACGTGTAGAGCACATGTGTGACTTAACTCTTGAAGTGGCGGGAAAGTTTGTTGAGACTTTGACCACAGTTGACCAGCTCCAACTGTCTTTAAATACTGTTTTCCTTTCACATTTCACATTAAGCAAATTATGATTCATTTCATCTTCTCTCTGTAATTCTCTCAAACTCCATTTGTAACAAGAACATTCATTTGATATCACAATTTCGTGTTCCTTTTCACACTTGGAATGCCTGATTGTTATCAAACCCTATCTTTTCTATTCTAAAAACGTTTTGGTACATATCAAGTGGTATCAGAGCCTCTTTCTTGGCTATTGAATCATCGTTTCCGATTGTTTTCCGGTGCATTTTGAAGTTTTCCGGTGAATTTTGCGTTTTCCGGCGAAGTTTGTTAGTTTTCCGGTGAAATCAGTCATAGTTTGTTACATTTCAGGCAGAAGTTGTTGTAATCTGTTACAAGATGGTAATGCTTACAACTAATGCATCTGTTCAAGAACACTATAGTGGAACTAGTAAGGATAAAGTTGATGCACATAAGGTGTTTGTCGAAATGACAATGAGTAGATTTCTCGAAAGATATGGTACGGTTAGAGAATATTATCATTCATTTAATTCATGTTGGTCTTCGATGTTGACAAAATTGGAGGAATGGTATCTAGCTGATCTTTTTACTTGTGGGTTGCCTTTAGAAATTGCAAGAAATGTTAGAATTTACAAACCGAAAAAGCTTCATGATGCATATTTGTTGGCTAACATGCAAGAAAAGACTAATGAGCTTATGCAGGAAGGATTGATCAAGAATACTGAATTGAGTTATGAGATTCTTGATAGTGATGACATTCTTGGTAGTGATGAGATTCTTGATGATGATGATGAGATTTTTGGTAGTGATGAGATTCTTGATGGTGTAGTTGACAACCAAGAATCTGTAGTATCAGTTGACGAGCCAAAAGTGATTATTGATGAACCAAAGCTTCCTAAGGAAGGTGATAAAGTAAGTAGAATTACACCTTTGAGAATTGACAAGATGTTTGTTGGTTTGGATGTTAAAAAAGATAACATGTTTGTTGAAGATTGTGACATTGAATTGTCATGTTTGGTTGATGTTGGAGGGGAAAATAAATATCGGGAGGCTTCTGATGTGTTTGGGTACAAGAAGCTTGGTTCTGTGAAGATTGGGTATGACCAGTTTGATTCCAAAAAGTATGTTATAGAGGCTCTTAATGATGCAGAAATTGGTTCTACAAAATGGTTTGAACATTATGGTGTTGGTCGAGCCAAAAAGAAGGTTCATAAGTGGTGCCTTATCGACCTGAGTAATCAGCTAGTGGTTGGAAATGGTTTAATTGTTAATATGGTAGCTAGAAGTATTATAGAAGAAGTTGAGGTAATTAAGGGATTGATTGTTGATCAATCATTGACATCAGTTTTTAATCGAGTTGGTATTGGTGATATGCGTAAAGGTGAAGTCTGGATGATAAGAGTCGGAGTTGCATTATTGTTCGAGTTACATGGGTGTTTAGTTAAACTAGTGTTTGATCCAGGAGGAAAACGAGTCTCTGATTTCAGTAGGCACAGTAATTGCAACTTGAAGTATGAGAAATGGGAGTTTGACGTATGGAGATGGCCAATGAGGAAAAAGAACATGGTTATGTTAATTGATGAAATGATAGTTGTTACTGATTGGCTTAGGGAACAGTTGAAGAGGGATGGGAATTTGGTGATAGTCCATGATGCAGAACGAAGGAAAGAGTTACTTAATCATCTTTATCACCCAGTACCTGGTTTAATTCCTGATTCAGTACCCGATCCATTACATGAGAGTGGGACCATGGAAGTACCTGATCCTAATCTAGTACCTGAACAAAGTGACACTAAGGTGCCTGGTCTTGTTTATTCAATACATGATCCTAGGCTACCTGAAGTATTACCTCAACTAGTATTGGAACCACTACTTGATTCGATGGGCGAACTAGTCTGGAACCACTACTTGATTCGATGGAACCGAAAGAAACATTGAAGAAGAGAGTGGATTATATGAACTAGAGCACGAACTATTAGACACGATGAAGACACCGAATTTGCAAATGTGGATACTCAAGGATGCAAAGGGCTGTTAGTTCATTACATTAATTCAGGGAGTGACTCATTCACTTGGATGATCAGTTCATTGTGTAAGTTCGGGGGGTGGTTCATTCAGAGGAGAATGTGACATACAGAACTTCAGCTTGTTGAATTAGTAGTATAAAGTAAGCCTGAAGGGGTCGGTGAGTTAGTTCAGGGATTCATATGCTCGGTGAGTGTTTGGCTTAAAGTGGAAGATGATTAAAGAGATTAAGAAAGGTTACCTCAGTCTAGTTGATGCAACCTTGAGGTCAAGGTTTTCTTAAGAGGGATGGATTGATACGTGCCAAAATAAGTCACACGTGCAGAGCACATGTGTGACTTAACTCTTGAAGTGGCGGGAAAGTTTGTTGAGACTTTGACCACAGTTGACCAGCTCCAACTGTCTTTAAATACTGTTTTCCTTCCACATTTCACATTAAGCAAATTATGATTCATTTCATCTTCTCTCTGTAATTCTCTCAAACTCCATTTGTAACAAGAACATTCATTTGATATCACAATTTCGTGTTCCTTTTCACACTTGGAATGCCTGATTGTTATCAAACCCTATCTTTTCTATTCTAAAAACGTTTTGGTACATATCAAGCTCTTAATTAGCCTCTTATTAGGGAGAGAGAAGTTTTAATGTTTCCCCCAATTAAGAGGCATCAAGGATTTGAGCTTACATTTCTTCCTCAGTTAGAAGAAAAGAAACATCTCTTTAGTCTAGGAAAGGAAAGAAAAATAAATAAATAAATTCCTTAAGAACTGTGGCTATGGATTCAACCAAAAATAAATTTATTTGGGTGTTTCAAAATAAAAAATAAAAGGAAAAAGAAAAGCAATTTGCGTTTGTCGGGAGTCGAACCCGAGTCTATTGCTTGGAAGGCAATTATGCTAACCGTTGGGTGTTTGACAAGGAAGGCCATTATCCTAACCGTTGGGTGTTTGACAAGTTATGGTGCTTAAAAGGTTTTGTTCAGTTTTGAAATAATGTGTAAAAACAACTTATGGTGCTCAAAGGGTGCACCAACGTTGTTTAAAATATTCTTGGAAGGCAATTATCCTAACTGTTTGGTGTTTGACAAGGGGTGTACCCTTTAAGCACCATAAGTTGTTTAAAATATTCATCCTTATTTTAAAAGCACTGGATACCCGGGTGTCGTTGGCAAAAAATGCTGCCACATTACTGAAAATTTCTATGGCACGAGATCTTCATACGGCATCAAAAAACCCTTCTCTCACACAAATGTGGTGTCATAAGCAAAAGTGGTGTCGTTGGATCCACACATACCACACTAAATACAAAATAAATAAATAAATAAATAAGTAAATAAATTAAAAAAAAAAATAGCCGCGTTGGCTGGTATTTACCAGTGAGACCCTTTCGCACCAACCACGGTACCGTGAGCTGTTGGAAGACTTGGGCTCGTGGTTTGGCGCTAGCTTACAACCCAAGCGTACCCCTTAGTCTAAGAAGTTATTAAGAATGTGAACCTAAAAGAAGCGTAAAGGACATACCCAATATGATCATTTCTTAAAAAATATGTTTAAAAAAACGCAAAAATAGTCATATCTAAACCATAAGTTTTAAAATCTCAAATCCTGATGTTAAGATCTAACGTCTTATGTGTCACTAAAAAGTATACTTTGAATACGCCTTATGTATCACTAAAAAAATCAAAACTTAAAACCAATAGCACTACAATAATCTAAGATTCTAAAAATCAGGTTCATACTCAAACTAGCAAACTCTTTTCCTAATTACAAACCATAAAAACCAAATCAGACAATATCCACTTTTTAAGTAAACATCAAAATTCAGCATTAAAAATCTTTTATATAATAAAACAAAACCCTAAGTAGAGACTTTTGTGTTTCAAAAAAATCAAACCATTTCTTATTGAGTAATAACTTTTTAAATTGACATTTTTTTAAAATTTTGAAAAATATTTAAATCTAATTATTTCCTAATTTGGCCAAAATTTTGTTCAATTCGTTTTTCTGATAAAAAATAAGTTAAAAACTACATGTGTCAAAAATATGCAAAACCAAAACTTTCGGGCGGGTTTTATTCAACACACTTTGAGGGTCAAAGTGTGAATTATGTTTCAAGGGGGTGTTTGTTGAAGCTTATATGTGGGCTTATTAGCTTATTTGATTTCGGCATATATTTTATAAGCTTCAATTTTCCGGCTTAGTTGTGAATTGAACTGAAGGTGTTTGATGTTATGCCTTTGATATCTTTTGTGTTAACTTGCGATAAATTTTATTCTTTTATACACAATTTTGATTTTTTCTTGATGTGGATTTATGTCATTTTTTGGATTTAGGGTATCTTTATGAGTTATGTAAGGGGTGTTTGGATGTTTGTTCTAAAATTGAATAATCATAATCAAATAGAATCAAATTGACTAAAGTATAATATGGTGTTTGGTTTGTATATTGAAGGCGATAATGGGATAGGAAGTCGTCAGCTACAAGAAAGTGGGTGCATTACCACATCGGATAGTGTTTCGAGTTTTGGACATGCCTTTGCATTTTAAGCTTTGATAAGATGTTGTTTGAGCGCCAAATTATTGCCATAATTTATGTATTTTAGCGGAAAACTAATTATATAAAAGGCGATAATCAGTATCCTATTCAGAACATAGTTTCAAATGCTCGATAATCAGTATCCTATTCAGAACTTGCGATAATCAGTATCCTATTCAGAAATTTATTTTCATATGCGCTCAAGTTAATTTATGTTACAGCCTTAGGGGACATGTAGTTAGTTTTATGTATGCATCACGTACTAAGCTATATGTATAGGGGGTTTCATATATTCTATCAAAAAAACATATTTAGTATAGACCGGGCTTTTTTTGGGAACAAAAAGCCTCTTTAGTATGTATTAATAAGTTACATATATTAGTTGCAAGTCATGAGTTGGTTTTCGCCTTTAATCTTAGGGGAATATCGAGTAATGCTAATGTTATTTTCTATATTAAAGTTTTATCATAGTGAAAGTGTGAAAGTTGTAATTTTGAATATGACACAGAATTAAAATATATAAATATATCATCATGTGTGTATCACACATAATAATCCAATTACATGTACTAATAAGCAATGGTTGTTGTAAGTCAAGTGTGTTGTACAATTTGAGACAAATATTTGTAGGTGTAATTAGAAGTTTTCTAAGTTGTTCATTTTCCAAACCTTTATAACCATTATGGCATTATGCCTAAAACTATATTTACGGCTTTTTTGGAAGATATAATAGGGCCAATATACGATGTGGCGAAGGATCAAGAAGATTCTTAATTCCTAGAGCTGAAGTGTGAAGAAGGAAACGTTGTTAAGATAATTATTAATGGGATTAAAGATCATAATTTGAATCAATGTTAGATGCATCTATGAATTATCTTGGTTAGAAAATTTTGAAGTGTGTAACGAGACACATAACGAAAGGGACATCTGATAATTTGGTCCTAGCTCGCGGAATGACATACCGAAAAAAGGGAAATAATTCATTGCACCCCTAGGCACAAGTATCAACCAAAATAATTAATGAAGGCATTGTTTCTAAAGATGACACACTTGTGCTTGATGGTAAAACAAGTCGCCAGAAGAGCGGCGTGAGCAGGTGCACATCTAGTAATGTTTTGTCTATATGTTTTAAGGGTTAATGGTCCAAAAAATATACAAACTTTCCACCTTGTACTATTGTGACAATAAACTTTTAATTTTCCTATTAAAACCAAAAACTTTCTTAATGACTCTTATTGTAACAAATTTTGACAAGTGGCATCATTAACCAACCCTTAACTCAAAAAATTAATTTTAACGCGTTTCAAAACTCGGGGGACCATTTTTGCCAACTTACCAAACCTAAATACTAAACCAATTCAGTCCCAAACACCTTGCAGGTTGAAGATATACCTGCAAATTATTTTCCCCCCAAATCAGTCCCCCAATTGAAACCGTTTTCCACTCACAACCTTAACCACTACCATTAACGAGCCTCGCTATCTCATCTAATAGCATATCAGAAATAAAACGTTTTATAAGCCCTAAGATTAACAAACAGCCCCTTAAGAGTTTCTCTTTAAATTTTGCAGGTGTCACTTTTAAATAATTCTTGCTTACAATCTTTGTCGGTCCCACCTACTATTGTCAGAGCCATTGTCGTGTTAGTCTTGCTCGGGGTGCGTGGTTTAATCTTTGTTGGTAGAAGGTTTGATCTGGATACACCAACCGCTTGTAAGGTCTTTTATGTTGTGTGTAAAGCCAATATTGATAACTTAAGTCATTTTTTGAGTTAAGAAGTGATTTGGAGCGAATAAGTGTCGATTTTGGTGGATGTCTTTGCCGAATTGTTGCGGGTTTTGGGTGTTGAAAATTTTAGTGTAAAGGGTAATTTATTTGGCGAAAATGGGTGGGTTATGGTTCGCATTAGTTGATTCGAATGTGTTTTAGATGTTTTCTTTGGTTGGCCAAGTACTATGAAACCGGAACTTGTGTTACGTCAATCGAGTTGTTTTAAATCGTGGAGGAAACTAGGAGTGTTAAATGGGCGACATATCGGTTGAATGATGGGACGGATATCCACAAGACATTTTGGGTGAATCTTGTTTCCCGCTTTTGCCTTGGTTAATTACACCTTATAAAAAAATCTCGCCTTGATAGTGATGATAGTGGTGGTGGTGGTGAGGGTGATGATCTTGAGATGAAGGAAGCGTTTAATTCGGTGCATAGTAGAGGGTTGGAGTTGGTTGACACGGCGTTTGGAAGGTTGAGAGCAAGGTGGAAGATATTGTCAAAAGGTAGAAGATATTTTGGGTAAAAAGGAAACGCGTTAAAATGAATTTTTTGAGTTAAGGGTTGGTTAATGATGCCACGTGTAAAAATTTGTTACAATAAGAGTCATTAACAAAGTTTTTTGTTTTAATAAGAGTCATTAAGAAAGTTTTTGGTTTTAATAGGAAAATTAAAAGTTTATTGTCACAATAGTAAAAGGTGGAAAGTTTGTATATTTTTTGGACCATTAACCCATGTTTTAATGGCAAATTTATTTTTGAAAGAAGATGTTAACGTGATGCTGCACGTTAATGAAGACTAAGGCAGAAATCGAGTCTAGCGCATCTGATTATGATAAAGAGATGTTAAAATTAGTTAGCTTAGCTCTTTGGATTCTGGTAGTTTCTCTTTACTAAAGGTTTGTCTTTATCACAGTTAATTTTACTTCTTTATGATTTAAAGTACCCGATTTCATGTTAGTATAATGATAAACTGTGATTATGCGCAGATTGGTTAACATATTTTTCCTGAATTAGTCAAAGAAGTGTTAAAAGAGACGATCTAGTTTTGTTTGATGCAGTTGGTGGTGTTGCTCTTCTGTATGCATCGGAATAGGCGTTTAGATTATGAATAATGCACTAAAGGTCAGACCTTTATGTTCTTCATTCATGAATATTGTTTTAGTTTCTTTATTCTGTTCATTCATGATTCGTATTTTATTTACACATGAATATTAATCTAGTGATTTGATGTATATAATTATTTTTACAGCCTGAAACCCGATAAGGTATGTTTAGTTAGAAATACCTTAATATTAGTTTGACCAATATATTAAGTGTTATAAGACTTTATATGATTAACTAGTCAACAAATATTAAGTGGAAAGTCAAATCGAATAGTCAAACTTGTGAAACTTGGTTATACAAAGTTTCTAGTGGTCTTTGAAAGAGAGATTAGACTTAAGGGACTATTCTTGCCATGTCCCTAAACTTTTAATTTTTCAGATTTTTATAGATTAAACATACGTTAGTTTCTAAGATATTCTAGGTGTTTGCATGTGTGTGTTGCGTAAACTAGTGAGAGAAAAGATCATAGCAAGCTGAGAATTGTTGATTTGGAGATTGGTGATTTTATAGCAAGGGCTTAATCATTGAACATCACAATCACAAGGTAAGAATGACTAATGTAGAATAATCTTGCATTATGAAGTTATGGTTCATGTATGTCTATGCTGTTATGAGTCAAATTAAAGAAGTATTTCTATTAAATGATTAAAGTCTTACGTTATTACTATATATATTAAATATGGTTGAATGCGACGTCGTTTTACTACACCTTTTTCCCGCCAAAATATTGGGCTACCAGCACAAAATGGACTCTCAAGGCCCGTTCCAGTTATGATTCGTTTATGCCTATGATAAAATATTTGTTTTACTACAAAAATCCAGAACATTCAGAACCCTCACACACCAAATCATCGAATCGTGAGAGTTGGGTTTCCAATTTGGGGTTTTTGGTTGCCGGTACTATGTAAGTTCATCAACCTTAATTAAATTATTGATTTGCGTTTTTAGATGCTTAATTGTAAATTATTGGTATATTGATTTTACTTTTTAGGTTTAAGTTGGGGGAATTTATGGATCGCCGAATTGGGTTAGCTTTAAAGGTAAAGTGGTATAAAAAAAATTCAGAATTCTTAGTTTTTCTTTTGAGTAATTTCAATTTGGTTGATGAATTTTATGTCAAAATAATGACATAACTGGTACCTTCTTCAGTAACTTATGCTTTTTAAATACATATACACATTTGGATTCATGGAAGACCATGCTCAATGTTAGTTTTAAACCGTCGATGTGAACATTTGAAGTATACTATTAAGTTGGGGTATTATCAATATGTTCTATTAGTTGTTTGTTATAGTTAATTGTTAAGGGGGTTCGGTATGAGGTTTAAGGTTTATGGCAAACGAAACATTTCAGCCTACCATTATCATTTGTAATTAAAAGCTACGACATGTGTATATGATGTGCATATCTAATTTGACAACAATAGGATCCATTTGTTTCACGTGCATGTATTAAAATGATACCTACTAATTTACTATGTTGTTCAGGAAGCGTGAATATCTGCTGAAAAAAAGAGAAAAAAATGCGTAAAGCGACGATGTATAACGTCAAAAATATTTATACTTACGAACATAGTGATCTTTGATGCAACACTTAATGGTTCAATTTGTAGTTATTACAGAGAAAAAAAGTATATGTATAAACGAAAAATGATAAAAATTTAAGAATTATAAAAAATGAACAATCGATTTAATATTACTATTTTTAAAAAATTTAGGTTATAAGAAAATGAGTTTTCTGTCTACATATAGCGGCGATTGTTGTTGTTTTTAAAACAGGGGTGGTATACAGTGGCGGCGACAGGGGCAGGGAAGGCACGTGCTTTCAAGCGAAAAAAGTTGTAGTGTAAAATTTAAAAATATCTGATTCTTTTTGTAATTTATCTTTTAACAAAACAATTTATAATGTAGTTTTCAAAAATTATCAAAGTTGTCTTTCGGCCGTAATTTTTTGGCTTCGTCCCTAATCGTATATATCAAGTATAGCATATGTATATTACTATGCATGATGAACTAATATCACATCTCATCACAAAGTCTTGCACAAATCGTTTGATATAGCAACTTATTAGTAATGACACAATGACCTCTAAATAGCAAAACCTCACGAACTTACTTGAGCATCTGGGTCGTCTAATTGATTTGGGTGGCCAGGTGTGAAATTACGAATAAGACCCGTTAAATCATTAAAATCTTAACTATTATGAAAAATTCAAAACATAATATACTTAGACATGTATAAATATTAATGGATATATATTAAATTAGAAGCTCTCTCACATAATATTTAAAAGGGGCTATAAAAATTGAAGTTAGACATGTATAAATACTAACTAATAGTCATAGAGATACTAAATCGGAGACCCTCTTACAAACGATGGCCCTGTGCGGTTGTCTCACTTGCACATGCTAATCGCCGCCACTGTTGAGCATTGATGGTTCTATATATCTTTTATTATCAGTATATGTTTTCTTTTTCTTTTATTTTTTTATTTTTTTTCATAAAAGAAGTATTGTTCTTATGCTATAACTTTAACAAATACAATTTCCCAATGCCATATTGCATGTTGGCTAGGTTGTTCTAACGTTTTTAAAATTGGAATTTGATATGGTATATATATAGGTTACAAGTTTAAATATAGGTGCTAAATGTAATTCAATATGATGTTGGCAGATTTTGCATATATTGATTGAAAATAAGAGACATTTTCTGTGACTAATTTGGTATCAAGTTATAATGAAACCATGCATGATGATTGGCGAGGATATGGTTGTATGGGTTAATGAAATCAAAATTTTCGAATTGAAAGAATTGTCTTGAAGCCAAAATATGTTGATCGGACCCTTTTTTTTCACTTTGAATCAGTGTGTTAAGAAAATTAAGAAGTGTTCTTGTGTAAAATACCATTTTGTGGGAATAAAAAATTCGATTGTATTAATATGTTATATATGTCGTTTAAAGATGTAATAGTCAAATTACCTGCAAATTTGGCTATGTTGTTGGATGACAAGGTCTCAGTTAACGCTCTCAAATTTGGCAGACTGCGTACGTGTGTAGCCTTTGAGCACCATCAGTAGTGATGCGTAAAGTACATATCCAATATCGTTTCTTATAAAATATGTTGGAAAAAGAAAAACGAAATAGTCGTTTCTAGAATTAGAATCAAATGAGGAGAAAAATTAAAATGAGAAGGATGAGAAGAAACCACAACTACACATTTCACATACATCGTTATTTATAGTTTTATAACCAGCTTGCAATCAAAGTTGATGGGCTCAGTTTCATTTGGGCTTTAGCCCAACTAGTTTGTAGCTCAATCCTATTAAAAGCCCAAAAGGCTACTTACCGCAAAACACTTTTGATCAAAGTTAAATTAAACCCAAAACATTTAAACACAATCTTATAAAGAAAGACAAGTGGTATATTCTTTCCCTACACAAAACTTCTTAACATTCTTCCTTTTCCTCTATTAAAAGGAACGAATAATTCCAAAATGATCATCTTTGCTTCAATGTACCTCCCAATCTTGTTACCTTTTACTTTCATAATTCAGAAAATGATATTTTTTTTTAGCCATAGTTTTCGATCTTTTTTTTTTACTATCTCACGGTGTTTGAACTCACAGCCACACAGACTCAACCAGGTAAAACCCTTCCATTTCAGGAGGTTGGCGTTATGGCGTGGCCACTTTAGGATTTTATGCACCAACCAGGAATTGAACTTGAGACCTCACATATCTTAAAGTGGTAACCACAATCCTTTTGACGCTTTTATCATAACTTTATAAAGAACATTATGTTATACATTTTCACAAAATAAACATTGTTTCTATATTGCAATTAAATGAATGATTAACCACTTATTTAAATGTTAGTATCATAACTAGGGATCCCTATAACTATCTCATTGTCATTGTATAATAATTAAACTTGATGGATTTTATAAACTTACCTGACCAAAGAAAAAGATACATACAAGAATATTTCTTTATCAACTCTTTAGTAAAGCAAAAGTTACTATTTCTTGATTCAAAAACCCTCTTACACCTCTCTTCATCAAAACGCACCCTTTGCCTATACAAAACCAACACACTCCTTTGAACTTAAAAACTCACTAGTTCAAGAGCACCAAAATCCGAAACAAAATGTCGCAACAAATGCCAATCGTGTACCCGGTAACCGGCACTGTGCCAACATCAACACACTCGTCGAACGGCTCATATGGGGCCGTTTTCATTGTGCTAGCAGTGATTGTAACCATCTCTGCATTCGCCTGCTTTCTAGGGCGAATGTTTAATAAGCGTGAGAATGAGGCAAGACCGTCGTCTAGGCATAACGTTCCAACAAAAGAGAAAGATATGAAGCGTAGTTCTAGTGGCTTTCAAACCAAAGATGGGGACATTGAATTTGGGTACGATAAGAGGCTTGCTAGTGCTAAAGTGGCTAACACTAACGTGCCAACTATGGCTCGACCTAATTCTTTTGGTGATCGAAAGATTGAGAGACCTAACTCATTTCATGAGCCAAATGTTGGTCGAGCTGACTCATTTCGTGAACCAACTATGGGCCAAGCTAACATGTTTCATCACAAATCGAACAAGGTGCAGCCTAGCACGTTTGATGAACCATCTATGGGGCGACCTAGCTCGTTTCAAGAACCAACAATGGGACGACCTAGCTCATTTCAAGAACCATCTACGGGGCGTCCTAACTCGTTCCAAGAACCAACAATGGGACGGCCTATCTCGTATCAAGAACCAACCATGGGGCGTCCTATCTCGTATCAAGAACCAACCACGGTGCAATCAAACACGTTTCATCAGGGTCAATCTCAAGGTGATCAAGCAAGGTTTGGTGCTGATAATCGAGACAACGGACCCAACTTCAAGATTCGAACCAGGGCACAACGTTATTAAAACATCTTGTGTTTCTTATAGTTTTTTCAAGTAGTAGTAACCTACATGCTGTGTCGGATATATATGGCTAACTAAACGTTTTGGCGAGTTCTTTTTTTCTTTTTTACTTTTGATGTTGATGTATAAGATAAGATATGAAATGAAATGTACGTGGAAGATAAATATACAGTTTTCATTTACATAGCTATGAATTGTATGTCAAGGTTTCCTGTATAATCCTGGTGTATTTCTACAAATCCTACTTTTTTGTTTTCTTTTTCTTATGATTTATACTTCAACCTGTTGGAAATGTATATATTTACAAATACGAAAATGTCTGGATTCGAACTCGTAACCACGAGATTGCACACATTAGCGAATGAGAATTAAAGTTAAATAATTAATGTTAATGTTTACGATTAATTATTGCACATTAACTCCGTTTAACGATCGTTAAGTATTTAACGGAAAAATGACTAACGACCGTTAAATGAAAAGAAAAGGACTAGTAATGGAAAATCTTGAAAAGGAAAAGTTATGGGTTTCTCTTGAAGCTTGTATCATGGCCGCCAAGGGAGGGTTCTCAACCCAAGCCCGAACTTGTTCCAAAAGGTTTCCATACACTATATAAACAAGGCTAGGTTCAGGGTTTTTCATAACTTTGTGCATTAAATTAACCCTAGATTTCTCTCTCTCTCTCTTGCAATTCTCGGCGAACACCCCTTGTTGGGAGTTTGGTTTTTTTTTTTTTCATAAAACAAGGACTTGTGTTAGATCTAGAATCGTTTGATTCGTTGGTTAATTCGTGTGTACAAGAACGTGGTAGTAAGACACTATTCTTACACCAATTGGTTTGAGTTGTAGAGCGGTGAGGACAACTCTTTAAACCACTTCTTTGTTTTGTTCAAGAGATCGACATTCGCAAGAAGAGACGTTACGCATACTTTCGAGTTAATTATTTATTTGTTATGATCTTAAGTCTTCCGTTGTGTACTCTTGATATCTACATGTTTTATTGTATGTCATGTATTATAAACTCAGCAATGGCATCACGAGCCTTGTATAACAAGTAATTAATTATGAAACACATAAATAAAATAAACATGTTGTGTTATTATTTGTATCGTAGATCTAGGGTTTGCAAAACCTAAACCCTAATATTTTAGGGGCGTTTTGGTGCCCTAATTAGGGTTTTGTAAACTAAAGTTTTAATTGGATTAGAAACCCTAGGATGCATGCAATTTTATGTGTATTAAGTAACTCGTTTAATTGCATTAATTGTTAAGTGTAATTTTATGTCCATGATTATTATCTGCATGTTTTATCATGGATCTGCTTTTATTGTATGTTTCTTGTTTAAGTGATATACACTAAATTATGATAGATCTAAAATTGGGGAAGACCTCAATCATTATTAATTTAATCAATTATGTGCTATGTGGTATGTATTCAATTTTGACTTACGCAATCGATGAATCGATGCATGTGACTCACCTAGTACATAGATAAAAACAGGTGAAAGTCTTAATTAAATATATACATATTGACAGATCTAGAATTGATTATTAATAAGATTTATCAAAAGGTTTGCATGTGGCTATTTGATATGCATGACTTATTTTTTGTTATGCACTCATTGTTTATATGTTTATTTAAATACTTGCTTGTTTGTTATGTGTAACAAGGGTATTTTTACAAGAAAAATAAACTGACCTAAACAATGATGAAACATGTATTTTTAAGAATAGTAATCATAATCGTTTAATTGATTGGTGACTTTGGTACAAATGGTCTGAACGGCTTACCCACTAGAATAAACTATAAAGGGTTAATAAAGAAGTGCATGAACACACCGAAAGGATGTCTAAGGTTATGCTTTAGCGCTTACGGTCCTCTCTTCTGTAAGTTCGAATGGAGCTACTTAGTAAGCCATTATATGTGCAAGCTCATCTTAAGGGCGAATTAGTTTTAATTCCATGAGCCACTTCGGTGGTAATTACCCGAAACACTAAGTGTTTACACTTATGCAAAAGTACGGTATAATGGATGATAATTAACACTAAATTCCTTGATTGGGGAATCCAATACCTCAATTAAAGTTTGATGATGAAAAGCTTATAAATTAAAACAAGATATAAATGTTTTAATAAAACCTATGTTACGAAGATGAATGCATGACATATTTGTACATATTTGATTTGACATCAGAATTATTACCCTTTAATTTAAGTTATATGCCATCCAACGAAACGGAAACACCTAAGATTACTTTTTATTTGCGTGAGAACATGACTTAGATCGTAATCAAAGGGTAAAATGTCCACGTGTCGTGAGAACGGGCATGGACAATTTTGCAGTTTCTTAAGTTGGACAACTTAATTGAGTTAAGCGGTGAGCGGCAACTCAAGGCATAAGATGGATAAAACATATTTACATGGAGATTGAAATTGGCTATATGTAAATCCCATAAATCTAGGAATTGCAATTGATATTGGCAATTGAGCAAAAGCTCTACCACTTTGTATAAGGTTCATTACTAGCGGATCAAGCGGCGTGATGAGATTATGACAATTTGGATCCTAGTTTTCAATAATAATTAATTGGTTATATGAATATGAACCTTGGGTATTTAATTGTTTATTGAAAAGGAAAATTATCAAAATACTAATTATGGTTTTTGAACTTTTACGTAGATGGCTCATCAACGAGAAAACAATATGAGCTTAATAGTCTTTGCTTTTAAAGATATGATTGGAAGAGACAAGTCGACCGGCCCTAATTTCAATGATTGGCATCGCTCACTTAGGATCCTCCTTCGTGTTGCCAAAAGGGTTGAAATTTTGACTACACCTCGCTCGATGCTCCTCTCACCACGACTCACCGCTCTTGAACAAGAGGCATATCGTGTTGAATATGAAGCACAATGATGTGGCGATCTAATGCTTTCGGGATGTCCGCTCAATTGCAAAAACAATTTGAGCACTATCCGCCTATGAGCATACTAGATGAACTCAAACGTATGTTTGAGAAGCCACGCAGCTGAACCGTATGAATTGATTGAAAAGGTTCATAGGCGCAAGAAGGAGGTTGGTAACTCATCTCGACCACGTCCTCGAGATGAAACATCACTAGGACCAATTGGAGAAGCTCTTTGTGGTTACTCGAATGATGTATGTGTCGACCTCATCAATCACTCCCTTAATCAGAACGATTTGGTGATTTTGTCCGAAATTTTAACATGCATTGCACGGGAAGGCGGTGAATGAGTTACATGCAATGCTTGTAGACTTGAGAAGAGATTGCCAAGAAGGCTCCTACACCTGTTGTGCTTTCAATACAAGGTGGTAGGGTGAATAAGCCAAAGCCGCAAGCGAGATAAGAAAGGAAATGAAAAGGAAAGGGAAACAAGTTGTCATCCCACCAGCTCTAAGAAGAACCACGAAAGAAAAGGAGAATCCTAAGAAGGATTTAACTTGCCACCTTGCAACTCAAGGTCACTTGGAAGTGAACTGCCCGCTTTATCGAATGAGTGCCTTGAATAAAAATAAGATGGTGCCTAGCTCATCGGTATTTTTATATTTGAATTATTTTCTTTTCCTCATAGCAAAATTCTGGATATATGATACGGGATGTGGTACTCACATCCGTAATACATCGCAGGACTTAGAGGCGAAGAAGTCGACTGTGGAGAGAGATACTTGTACGTTGGAAATGGAAAGCGTGCGGTTGTCGAAGCCATAGGGACTTTTGATTTAGTGTTGCCTTGAGCTTAATTTTAGAACTAAATAATTGTCATTATGCACCTCCATTGTTAGGGGTGTTATTTATTTCTTTGTTAAAATATATTGGTTTTGTGCACACTTTTACCGGTTATGGAATTTCGCTTTAAATAATGTTTTGTACTTTAATGCAATTCCTATGCTTGGTGTGTTTGAAATTGATATGGATGGTTGTGTATCCAATGAAAATAATTAGTTGTATAGCATTAGCAATAAGAAGAGCAAGTCGACCGTGACTCTTCTTATCTTTGGCATTGCCGCCTTGCCCATATAGGCAAGAAACGCATGGAAAAGCTGCAACACGATGGGCTTTTACAAATGGTCAATGATGAATCATTTGAAAAATGCGAGTCTTACATAGCTGGGAAGATGACAAGGAAACCTTTTTCACCACAAGTGCAAAGGGCTTCTGATCTACTTGGATTGATACACACTGATGTGTGTGGTCCACTTAGACATGTGTCAAAACGTGGTGCTTCCTACTTCTTAACCTTTACGGATGATTTAAGTCGTTATGGTTATGTTTATTTAATTAAACATAAAGATGAAGTCTTTGAAACATTTAAGGTTTTTAAAAGTGAAGTAGAATTACAACTCGGTAAGAAGATTAAAGTTCTTCGATCCGATAGAGGTGGTGAGTATATAAGTTAAGAGTTCAAAGATTACTTAGCTGAGTGTGGAATTATCCAGCAACTCACATCTCCTTATACTCCACAACAAAATGGTGTATCTGAAAGGAGAAATCGTACTTTACTTGACATGGTACGATCAATGTTTGAATTTACGACTCTTCCTTTTACTTTTTGGGATTATGCCCTTGAAACTGCTATTCGCATTTTGAATATGGTTCCAACGAAGAAGGTTGTTAAAACTCCATATGAAATATGGACAGGAAAAGCTCCCAACTTTTCTTACTTAAAGGTCTGGAGATGTGAGGCATTTGTTAAACGTGACACACCAGATAAGCTCCAAGCCAGATCTGTTAAGTGTATCTTTGTAGGATACCCTAAAGAAACTATGGGTTACTATTTCTACTACCCAGCTGAGAATAAAGTCATTGTGGCTAGGTATGGAGATTTCCTTGAAAGGAATCTCATATCTCAAGAACTCGATGGAGAGTATATGATCCGGAATATGATCAAGAAGATACAACACCTTACGAAAATACTAGCCAACTTCAAGAAGAACACGAAAGCTTAGGTGCTCATCCCGAAGTTGTTCCCATTCGTAGGTCCGAAAGGACTATACGCACTGTAGGCGAGCATCGGGTCGAGTCGGAGCCCGACCCGTCCCGACCGACCCGACGATACCGACTCCCGATTAAAGTCGGGTTATACCCAGTCCCGACCCGATTGTGTCGGTTCGCAGTCGGGTCTCAATCGGGCTTATCGGTTTCGGTTGGTAATACAAAGCGGTCGGCCCGAGTTAAAAAGCGACCAACATAATTTAAAGGAAGACAATGTCTTCAAGGCCCATCCCAGCAGATCCATTTCCCACCAAAGATCCACTTCCAATTCCAATATACATCAAGACAAATTATGCTCTCGAACAAAACAAATTATGCTATCAAGAGTGAAGACAACGATGTTGCTTCCATAGTTCCATTATGCTCTTGTGACCGCTTTATGCTACTATGTCAAATGGCTATCAGGACCGCTTTATACAAAACCAAATATTGAGGCCAAATCATGCCAAATCACATGCCCAAAATACCAAATACAAATACCAAATACAAATACAAGTTCAAATAAACAACCAAAATACCAAATCACACCATTCTTGAATTTCCATGTTCTCCTTTTGTTTCTCTAACGCCTCTTGAATTTCTAGAAAACATGATAACAAAAGCCAAACATAAGTTACTAATATAACCAAATAACCAATAAACTTATATATAAATATTTTACCTTTAGCAACCTCGCTGTCTTTCATTAAATCCTCTAACGTATCCAAGTGATGTTTCTACTTGATGTGCGGATCCAATCTTGTGTGCACACCAAAGCCTCTACAATGCTAGCGCTAAAGAATTCCTATACGGGTCTAAAACTCGACCACTTGCGCTAAAGGCGGATTCGGAAGCAACGGTGGATACTTGGATGCACAAGATATCTATTAATAAAAAACATAAATTTATAAAAAACAAAGCACAAAGAATCTAAGATATCTAAAATTTAATAACCAAAAATAAGTTATTACCTTTCGCCATCCTTGATACAATTGGGAATCTTGGACTATTTACCTTCCACCAATTTAGTATGTCGAATTCTTCGTCATCCTCTAGTTCAAGACGCGGTTCTTTTAGATATTTGGTCAACTCGTCTTCACCCCCACTCATCTTATTTCCAAGTTTATCTTTAAATGCATCTAAGAAAGCAAAACCACGACGACGAATTGTGTTACTACTTTGACTTGTTGTTGCTTTTGGTATTTCACTTTGACTTGATGTGCCATATTTTTCTTTGTAAATGGCAAACAAGACCCCCATATCTTCCTCAACCTTCTTAACCAATTTGTTACATAATTCATCTTCGGTTAAAAATGAAATAGGCGTCTCATCACTATCTTCATCGACCTCCATGGGAATGCAACCATTTTCTATCAAATGTCTAAACCCGTAACCTACTATTTCCGACTTCATTGTAGGATCTAAGATAACGGCAAAATAAATATAATGGTTGATTTTTTTGTAATCACCCCAATATTTGTCATACTTTTTTCTCATTTCTTCTACCATTACCTTAAAAGAAGGTTTTTCTTGCCAATCACGAAGATGCTTATCAATATCAAGTACCTCACCAAACCACAAATGAGCTACGGGAGATGATATGGTTGACACAAGTTCGGTTGTTTCTTTAAATTTTTCCAAAAATGCAACTATCTTCTTACCCAATCATCATCTATAAAGTGGGCGGTTAATACCATAAAGTTCATTCTTTTACAACTAGAAGTCCACGTATCGGTGGTTAAATGAACAGTGGTGGACTTGTTGCTTAAGAAATTTAATAGGCTCTTCCTCTCGTCAAGAAAAACTTAGAAACATCCCTAGCAATAGTAAAACGAGAGGCATATTAAATCTAGGTTGCATGTTATTTCCAAATTTAATGAATGTCGGATGTTCTACAAACTTAAAAGGAAGCTCTGCAAGAATAATCAACTCAATCAACGACTTTTTAATCAATTTTCATCATACTTCCAAGTTTCTAAAGTACCAATGCTACTATCACCCTCAACATTCTCCCAATCTTTTCTTAAAAGAGTGTTTTTGTTTCTTAATTTTCTCATCATCGGGGTTGTTATCACAATTTGCATAATGAGTATTCAAGTGTCGCGTACCATGCATTTTTGAATCGGCTTTGAGAACTGCATCACAATATTTGCAATATGCCATCTTAATGACTTGACCATTTTCATCCGGTTCAAACTTCGCTTCAAAGTATTTCCAACACTCGGAAGTCGTTTTCCTTGGTTTGGGAGGGGGTTTCCTTTTGCGTTTATTATCATCAGTTTCAATAGTCTCAACGTCAATCGGTTGATCCTAAACAAACAAGTAAACACACAATATCAATACACTTCAAATATCAAATATCCCATGTTAACTGAATCAATTAAATGTCACTAACTGATGTTATCACTAACTGTTATCAATACACATTACATAGTATTGTTTCATACGTTCATTAAATGTTATCAATACACAATATCCCATGTTTCATACAATCATAAGTTCATTAAATGATGTCTTATTAAATGCCTAAATGTTTCATACAATCATAAGTTCATTAAATGATGTTTCATTAAATGTCCCATGTTTCATTTATTAACAGCAGTACATTAAATGTTTCATTTTTTTGCCTAAATCAGTTATCAGTAAGACAGTAAACGATTTCTACTCTTTTTTTTTCCATCTAAATTCTAAAGTATAACTATAATCAAATAATCAATTAAACTATAATCAATTACTTATAAAAACAATCTAAACTATATAAAACATGTAAAAATACTTACTTCCATTATATTGTTTTGTTGAGATGCAAAGGATTCGTATGTAGGCAAAGAAGAAGAGATTGATTCACCCCTCGTGTTCTTGAGTTGAGATTGGTCCATTCAATTCGTATTTCGTGTTCTTGAGTTGAGATGCGTTTTGTGTTTGGGAGATGAGTTTTCTGTTTGAGATATGCGTATTTTGTGTTTGAGGTAAAACAGAAAGGGGCGGATATTTTGAGGTAAAACCTATTAACCTAATAATTAATCAGGCTGTTTTTTTGGCGGGCTTCATTCGGGTTGGAGTCGGTTTTTAGCCCGACCCGACCCGATACCGATGAAATGCAAACATAACAACCGACTCGCGACCCGTTTAGTGTTCGGTCGGGCTCGGGCCTTGTCGGGTTCGGTCGGTTTGTCGGGCCTTGTCGGTTTCGTTCGGTTTTGCTCAGCCCTATGCACCTGACCGTCTATGTCTTAACATAGAGGTAGAGGAAAATATAGTTGGGGATCTTAATGAACCCGCTAACTATAAGGTGCCATGGTCGATCACGAAAAGGATAAATGGCGATTGCTATGAATGGGAAATGCAATCCATGAAAAATAATAAAGTTTGATTGAAGTTGACCTTCCTCCCAATGCGAAAGTCGTTGGAAGTAAGTGGATCTTCAAAAAGAAACCGACATGGATGGCAATGTACACACCTACAAGGCTCGTCTAGTGGCTAAAGGTTTTACTCAAACCTATGGCATTGACTACGAGGAGACATTCTCTCTGTAGCGGACATAAGAGCTATTAGGATTCTCATAGCTATAGTGCACACTATGACTATGAGATTTGGCAAATGGATGTCAAAACCGCTTTTCGAATGGCCGTCTAGATGAAGACATCTATATGGCACGGTGGAGGGTTTGTGAATCCATTATTTCCTAACCGTGTATGCAAGCTTAAGAGGTCCATTTATGGATCAAGCAAGCATCAAGGCAATGGAATAAAGGTTCGATGGAGAAATCAAAGGTTTTGGATTTACTCGAATCTTGATGAGCCATGTGTATATCACAAAGCCGATTGGGAGTCATGTTACTTTCCTTGTTCAGTATGTCGATGACATATTAATCATGGAAATCATATACCAAGTCCGAAAGAGGTGAAAGCTATCTTGGTAAATGTTTTTCGATGAAGGACTTAGGGAAGCAACATACATACTCGAATCAAGATCTACATGGATAGATCAAGGCGGCTAATTGGTTTAAGCCAAAGTGCTTACATTGACAAAATATTGAAGAGATTCAATATGCAAAATTCCAAGAAGGATTGTTGCCAATGCAAGTAAATCATGGTTTGAAAATAAGGTCGTGTGCTTCAACACCGCAGGTGGCGTGTATGAAGAAAGTTCCTTATGCTTGGTGTAGGATCTATCATGTATGCGGTGAGATGCACAAGGCACGATGTGGCGTTTGCTCAAAACTTGACCGATCTGTATCATCGAATCCGGAGATATTCACTGGATCGTCATAAACATATTCTCAGTACCTTAGGGCTACAAGAGATATGTTCATAGTGTATGGGAAATCCGAGCGTAACTGCTCGTTACGAGTTCTGCGATGCATCATGGAAGTGTGACAAAGATGATCTGAAGTCTCGGACGGGTTACATATTTGTCATCAATAGAGTGTTGTGGATTGGAAGAGTAAGAAACAAACAACACTTGCGATGTCCGCTACTGAAAGTGAGTACATAGCGGCGTCGAGGTCGCCATGGAAGTTGTTTGGATAAGGAAGTTTGTTTTAGGGCTTGGTGTTATGCCGTCGATTGAAAATCCTATTAAAGTATATTGTGAAAATTCACGCAATAACTTTTGCCCATGAACCCGAGTCATGAAGGGCACCGGACACTATCCTAGACAATATCACTATGTTCGAGAACAAGTCGAGATAGGTGAAATTGAGTTGCTCGAGGTTCACACGGATGATAACCTAGCGATCTTTTAACGAAGGCCTTACGGTAAAAACTTAATCATTTGTCGATAAGTTTGAACTTCGTTTAGCTAGTAGTTTCATGCCCATCTCGCGACTAAGTATTTTAGATAAAAGGATATTGTAAACATTATTATTAAAATGAAATAAAGTATTTTGTTATGTTTATTATTCATTTATTATGATGTTGTCCTATATTTGCATGTTTAAATCCTTGAATAACCGAAGTTATTCTAAATAGTCCATTGTCAATCAATAACATGGGAATGATATTGAATTAAGACAAATCGAGTATTAGTTAGAGTATACTTGAAAGTATCTCGATGCGTAGCATGACTAATTCGGATGATATACAATGTATTGAGTATAGGACTTATCCCACCCGCATGATAATACTTTATGGATCTTTGTCATTAAGTATATCATGGATATTTATCCTCCGACTTGAGATACCGGAGATATGTCATGGATGTAGTGCATTTTGTGAAGCAATCTAACGCTATACGTGAATCGGTAGTTATAAGGGTTGTTTTCGAAGTGTTGCGAAATTTATGATTTACGCTTGTAGTCAAAGCGGGATTTGTTTCCTTCAAATTTATTTTGAAGTATATCTTATTGGGCCCTCGTAGGTCTGTTAAGATGTTTGCATGGCCATGCCCAAGGTCTTCCGGAATATGTTCGGAAGAATTGGTAATCTTGATCAATCACATAAAGCGAGAAATGTAATAGTTAATTAAGAAATGAGTGAGATCCATATTCTTATTAACATGGTATTAGAAACAAAGGATGAATATGATGATGAATCATCAAAACTTGGTTTTCTCCGAGAAACCATACACGAGTTGTACGGGGCATTGGCGTGTTGCTAGATCGCTAACCAATGTCATTTCACGCTTTGTAAACATATCCAGTGGGAGTGTTGAAATGTATATATTTACAAATACGAAAATGTCCGGATTCGAACTCGTGACCACGGGATTGCACACATTAGCGAATGAGAATTAAATTTAAATAATTAATGTTAATGTTTACGATTAATTATTGCACATTAACTCCGTTTAACGATCGTTAAGTATTTAACGGAAAAATGACTAACGACCGTTAAATGAAAATAGAAAGGACTAGTAATGGAAAATCTTGAAAAGGAAAAGTTATGGGTTTCTCTTGGGCTTGTATCATGGTCGGCCAAGGGGAGGGTTCTCAACCCAAGCCCTAACTTGTTCCCAAAGGTTTCCATACACTATATAAACAAGGCTAGGTTCTAGGGTTTTTCATAACTTTGTGCATTGAATTAACCCTAGATCTCTCCTCTCCTCTCTCTTGCAATTCTCGGCCGAACACCCCTTGTTAGGGAGTTTGGTTTTGTTTTTTTTTTTCATAAAACAAGGACTTGTGTTAGATCTAGCAATCGTTTGATTCGTTGGTTAATTCGTGTGTACAAGAACGTGGTAGTAAGACACTATTCTTACACCAATTGGTTTGAGTTGTAGAACGGTAAGGGACAACTCTTTAAACCACTTCTTTGTTTTGTTCAAGAGATCTGACATTCGCAAGAGGTACGTTACGCATACTTTCAGTTAATTATTTATTTGTTATGATCTTAAGTCTTCCGCTGTGTACTCTTGATGTCTACATGTTTTATTGTATGCCATGTATTATAAACTCAACACAACCTTTGTTATGTTGAGTTACTACAGCAAGAGCGTAGAGGTGAGTATGTATCGAGCTATCGATTATGGGGCTAGGGCCCAAAACCGTAAGATCATGTTATTGAGAATTGGGTAAAGTAGGTTCAATCAGTTAATTATTCTGTTGCTTGCGATCAGGGACGGAGCCAGGGGGTCCCGTGGGTGCCCGTGACACCTAAGGATTTTTTCAATTTAGTGTTAGGTTTTAGAAAAAACATCGATTTTTCCCAAATATATTTTAAATGACCCCGGTCCATTGAAATGTTTTTTTGTCTTATTTAGTTAGCATCTTAAACTATATTATATTATGATTAAAAAACATTAGTGCAACCGGTCATGTTTGTTTCTGGCTCCATTCCTGCTTGCGATGATAGCTTAACAGTGGGAAACATGTGACGTAACTAGAGATGCATGTTTAAATCTCGTTTCCATGTTCTTTTAGTCATATGATTGAGTGTTCTCACGGTTTTTGTTTTGGCTTGGCTTATTTAGTCGAACAAACACAACAAACACAATTACTGCACTAATCCTTTCTCGCGTCAACACAATCACAGTGGTAGCATACAATACAACAATCGGATGAACGGACGAGGAGACTTTTGCCAGGGACACTGTGTCCCCGGCGAAAGTCACTAAACGACAAAATAAAATCTGACGTGGCACATGAATACGCTTACCAGTTAGAAAAAATTCAACGAACACTTTCGGTGGGGACAAGTCCCCAGCGAAAGTCTGTTGGATTTTTAACAAAGTTTGACCGGCTAGTCTAAATTCAACGTGACATTTCGCCGGGGACTTGTCCCTGCCGAAAGTGTATTCCCGAGAGGGTATTGGCGGGAGACTTTCGCCGAAAACTTGTCTTCAGGAAAAAGATTTCGCATGGGACATGTCCCCGGCGAAGTCTCAATATGTCCCCAGTGATTTCATTGATTGTTGTAGTGATATTTCTAGGCCCAATACAATTACAATCATTTGTCCATTACATGTTCGATACAAGTTGATGTACAAACAAAAAAGCAACGATGCTTAAAACTTTCTCGGCTCAATACAATGATATAAGAGTTACTACATCCATATCGGGGCAGGTTGGTCATCAGTTACGACCAAATTTTTTGTAAAAATGCCACTACTTGGATACAAGTTAGACAATTTACATTTAAAAAAAAAAAAAAAAAAAAAAAAAAACAACTTTAATTTGAACGTAAATTCTCCTCAGATAATCTTGACCTTTAATTTGCTCACAACTTAACTCGAATTAATAGCTTGTTTGATTCTCAAACCATCATACAACACACAGATCCAAATTAAAGCAAAAAGATTTAATCTCAATTTAATGCTCAATTCTAAAGTTTTTTAATGAGAAAAAAAAAAAAAAAATAGAAACAGTACAATTTTAAAAGAAAACATTTTACTTCAAAATCAATCAAATTATTTTATTTCATTCATTTTCTTTTTTTATATCCTTAAATACTCGAAAATATAACATTTTTTGTTTCACTTTATTTTCTTTTACTTTAATTTCTTAAATAAAACTCGAGAATACAGGATAAGAGTTTGACATATAATTATACATATTAACATTCATGATAGTGAAATCGCTTTTAGATACTAAAAATTATATTTCTACTCTTCATTAGACGTTCTTTTTGTAAATATCACTAATATTTAAAGATTACTGAAAGTTCTCGATTCTATGATCTAACAATCGAAAAAAGTCCACAGCAACGCGCGGACAATCTTACTCGATTGAGAGAATAAAATAGTATCAGATATCGGATAGTATTGCTTTTTGCTTACTTTCTGGATGAGTGATGTCCATTTCGATGTATGTTTCTTAAGTGTAATTCGTTTGGTATTAATAATATATCTTCACCCTTTGCAACAAAAAATAAAAACAGTAAAGCATATTAAAATTGAAGTATGTATAAATAACCAAAAAAATAAGTAGTTAAAAAAATATAAGAGGAGAGTTATTTTACATACAAAACTTTTCCCACATATCAAAGGAATAATCTCCACCATCCACTAAAAAAGAAATCAATAACCGAGATTAAAAGCGTTTTATTATTTCACCTATTTTTATAATTTAAATATCTCTTAAACCGTTAATTGTTAGCGAAAATATTTATCGTCGCGACGATCATTTAATTATCTTTTATGAGGCAAGACTTTGAGAGACTTTCGAAAAAGAATCACAAAAAGTTTTTTTTTTTTTTTTTTTTTTTTTTTTTTTTATCGAAATTTGAATGAAAAAATCATATATGATTAAACATTAAATTGAATATCACGTGTGATATTATTGTTAAATCATATATGATATGTAATATTATATGTGATATGATATGTATATCATATGTGATTTTACACTAATATCACATGTGATATTACATATCATATATGATTTAACACTAATATCACATGTGATATTCAAGTTAGTGTTTTATCATATATGATTTTTAATGCAAATTTCAGTAACGTAAAAAAATGAAAAAACTTTAAAAAAAACTTGAAAAATACGACTTTTTTTTTTTACCGAAAGTATATCAAAGTGACTATCTATAGAAAGATAAATAAATGCTCGTCGCAATGATATATATTTTTTCACTTAACGATTAACGGTTTGAAAGATATTAATATTTGAAAAAAAAAAATGATGAAAGTGTGTTTTTAAATTGTTGAGATTAACCTTATCAATTAGATCAAATAAAAATGAAAGGTGAAGATTGATCCTTTGATATGTAAATAATCTTTTGTGCTTAAATGATCTTAAATCAAAATCTCAAATGATCTTAAAACAAAATATAAAGGGAGGTGATTTGTACACTCACCAAATTGATTGGTATACTCTATTTTAAAGTTTTTTTTTACATTTATACCCTCACATCACTTTTACATATTTTTACTCTGTAAAGGTATAATTGTCAACACACTCTAAAATAGAGTGTGTCAATCAATTTAATGAGTGTACAAATCACCTCTCAAATATAAATTATATTCTTTGACTCCGTATTTAAGGGGGGTGGCAATGGCTTCGGTTTGGAAGCGGTTTGGGGGGTTGCTGAGCGGCAACATCGCCGCTACAGTGGCGGGATGGAGCGGTATGGAGGGAGCACGACATTCTTTGCCGAATTGGTATGGAGGGAGCATGAAAAAAAACTAGCCGTTGCAACGGCTAGAAATATAGCCGTTAGACCCATTTTGAAAAAAAAATTAAAAAAAAATATATAAATAAAAAAATAAAAAATCGCCTATGAATATACACTTTAATCACCATTTTCAAACGAAAACTACCACTATATGATTACGAGGATAATGAAATTGAGTATGTTCCCGAAACGCAACAACAAAATCCAATCGGTATACTTGTTTTTTTTATGTATTCGTTATATTTTTTTTTATGTATTCGTTATTATTTGCTAAACTTGTTATAATTTTATTTGTTAAAATTTAATTTGTTATAATATTATTTGCTTTACTTGTTATAATTTTACTTGTTATAATTTTATTTGTTATACTATGTATTAGGCGAAGCTCAAAATGATGAAGATGTTCAAGAAGTCCAAAAAAAACAATCGACTAAAGCGGAGAAAAAAATTGGACGACAAACGAAGAGTTGGTTTTGGCAAAAGCGTGGGTTCATATCTCCACATGTCGTAAAGTCAGGAATGAACAAAATAGAGATAGTTTTTGGAAAAGAATTCTAGAGCATTTCAAGGAAAACGTGAAAGATACTACTCGAAGTCATCGTAGCTTGAACACAAAGTGGCAAAATATGAATGCCGCCATGAGTGTCTTGCAAAGGATGAACTGGCCGAAAAGTTGTTGGCGGCACAAATCCGTAATGTTGAAGAAAAGGTTTTTTTTTTTTTTTTTTTTTGCGATGAAGTTCTATAACCAACCGCACGATCACATAACCGATCCGACAATGCGAGAGATCACTGTTACCAAAAAACATGAGCTCACGGAGAAATATGGATGGCCGTGCAATTTTTAGATATGTATTCTTGATAAGGTTTTAAAAGGTACCATTTTGAGAGGTCGTTCAAGTCCTTATTTGATCACTTTTGTATCCGTTATTGCTTAATATCGTTCCTTTTCACTTTTTAGGTCTCTTGAAGGCAAAATGTCGGAATGGCACTTATTTGGACGAAAAGCGCGAATATATG
The DNA here is from genome assembly GCA_022545495.1 of Chrysanthemum lavandulifolium. Taxonomy (NCBI): domain Eukaryota; kingdom Viridiplantae; phylum Streptophyta; class Magnoliopsida; order Asterales; family Asteraceae; genus Chrysanthemum; species Chrysanthemum lavandulifolium. The sequence continues at coordinate 32,386,005 of CM040241.1, read as the reverse complement.
AAGAAAATGGCCCAAGTCAAAATCGAGACACTCACGATTCTTTGAAACTAGAAGGCGACGCGCGGTGCTAATGGCGACGCCGTCCCAAAATTATTGTGACGGCCCGTAACCCAAACTCAGATTTTCAAGCCGACGACGCCCGTTGTAAAGGAGTAGGCCGTCGCTACTCGCACGGCCTAGATGCAATCCGACGACGCCGGTCAAGAGGACGGCGTCACGGACATAAGGTGACGCCGCAAGGTTAACGTGGCCAAGACGAAACCCAATGGCGGCGACACGACGGCGCCATAAAACATAAGGTGGCCGTCGCATATGTAATCTTATATATAGAATCCGAATTTTTCGGTCTTGAGAGGAGAGTCTTTGGGTAAAACCTAAACCGAACCTAAGGTGTCTTGTACAGTATTTTAGGGTTTTAAACCCTATCTTACATCTAGATAAGTCTTTACTTCATTAATTCAATTATGTCTTTGATTATTTGTGTGTATGCTTGCATGTTCTCCATGTCCGCTAATTTATTTGTGTGTTTGCTTAGAAAGTATGAAACTTAATTATTGAATATTGATTGGTTGTTTCTTATCTTAGTTGATTAATGATCTAGTAATGCGATAGGTCATTCGTTGTGTACTTAATGCTTGATTCATCTTTGTGAACCTTAGAATATAATTACGAGTAGTTGTAGGCTAAACCATCCAAAGAGCGCCTTAGAGTAGGAGTTTATCATCCCTAGTGGGTTTGTAGGCGAGACCCTTTGGTAAGTTCAAAGAGTTAGGGAGAAACGCACCCTACAACTTTAGACACACAACTAACTAGGAATAAGGACGTGACAACTCAACCATCAATAGGAGATAATTAAGGAGTAGTACAACCTAAGTAAACACATCTTTAAACTATCATACGAGCACACATTAATTAGACATAGACTCCCACAACCTTAGTTTAGATAATTAGATAATAGTAGAGTAATCGGAGAAATACCAACCCCCAAATCCAATACCCGAGATTCGTACCTTTCCCTTTCATAAAACATAAAAGATAAAAATAATCTTCCTCAACCTTAACCTTAGCGTAGTAACTCCTTACTAGCATTCATATTCCCTAGAGAACGATATCAATACCCGTGGCTTACCCTAATTACTACACTACAACGATTAGGTTCACCGCCTAGGGTGTTATAAAACTTGCTCAAGAAAGGAAGTTTCCTTGACCCCGACGACGCGTGTAGCGTTATCAAGTTTTGGCGCCGCTGCCGTGAATAGAATAGCTAGTTAGTAGTCCACCTCGCTTAGGTTCTTTGCTTGATTCCTATCAAGTAAATTTTTTCTCATTTTAGCTTTCTCTTAGTCTATCCCCTTCTTCGTGACTTTTGTTCGTAACCTCATCACTTTTCATCATGGAAGGTGATAACCAACCACCACCGATAACCAACAACCAAACAACGCTTCACCACTAAACAAATACCCACCTGCTGACCCACTCGCTAACCAACCCGAGCCCGTATCATGAGTGAGATTGGAGAGCTTAGGAAATTAAATGTGATAATTGAGAATACACTTGAGAAGCCCTTATGAATCGATCAACCCCTAGATAGTGATTCGACTACAAGTGATTCGGATGATGATCTGTAAGAAGGAGACTATAAGATGTTAGAAATTATGGAGGGTAGTAAGGAGAAGGAGAACTTAGGGAGTACTTTGATTCATACCCTAAAAGGAAAGAAACCGCTTATCACCATAATGTGGTTAATTTTCCAAGACCACCTTCGAGCCTCGTATAAGGAGGGAAACCCTAAAACATCAAAATACCGTGTATGATTGGATACTTATCTGAGGATCACACCTACATTGATTATAAGGCACCCATGAATATAATGTCTAGGCTCTATTACAATTGGATCATGAGCAAAAGCTAGAGCCTATGAGGGACCCCTTCGCCCTAGGAAAGCAAGTAACTATGTGGGAGGGTTAAGGGATTGCACGTGTTCATAGGTAACTTCACATATAGGTGTGATTTCATGATTCGAAAATGTCAAAGGAATCATTGATGGGTTTTAGGAGACGTGATACTTGGGAAACCATTTATAGAAGAGTCTAAGATGGTTTATGATAAAGAAAGGATAATCGAGTTCTCAAATGAAACCGAGAATGTTAAATATATAATGCCCCGGAAAATAAGAATTTTGAGGGCATGGATAATTTAGATGTAGATAACATTTCGGCATTCAAGTAGACCGAAGAACAAAGTTTACTACATCGCTTGTCTTGAACTAGGGCCCGAATATATTCGTGATGAAAGAAGAGTTAAGGAGATCGTGGGCCTCTAAGATTAGGGCAACGTGGGAGCACGACTATGAGTCTAGCTATAAGACTCTTAAATAAAGAAAAGCGCTTCATGGGAGGCAACCCATGCTTAATTGTTTGCTTGTTAGTGTCTTATATCTTTTATTAATTGTTTATCCTCATGTTTAAATTTGTAAAATGCTTTATTTTGTTTTTAACCTCGTCTTAATTGCATATAAAGGTATTTTACATAAGGGATAAGTGTAGGGAGGATTACACGTTTTCAAAAGAAACGTAAACATGAGAATAACAATTAACTAAAAGATATTTATGTTTGTTTGTTTGAGTCAAATGCTTGTATCGAGTCATAATGGATGTTTTGCGTAAATTTTTCCGATTCTAAAGATGTAAATTTTCCGTAATTTTTCCAAAATCGCGAGACCGCTTTTTGTCGGGATACCGACGGCGTCAGATTGCAACCGACGCGCCGTGAAGGAGTAAAACATCGATTACTTTTTTCGTTTTCGAGCTACTTATAAATTTTGGAATTTTCCAGTCTTAATTTTCTTAGAAATTCGTAAACATCCATTCCACAAGCATTATATCCTAGTTTAAATCGAGTCTTATATATATTATTACCACCGATTTTACGCTGAAGGTTTCGTTTTTTCTTCAAGTGTGCGGTGTTTAATTTATCAAGAAGAAGTTACATAAGATCGAGGAGCTTTTCACGCATAAATACTTCTTGGAAAGGATTTAACCACCACTTTACGGATCCCACCGAGCTAATCGGGGAGTATTAGTTTCTTCGCTTTTGATTACCTTCTTTTATCATAACTATGATACTTTCGGGAACATTGGGGACAATGTTCGGTTTAAAGTGTAAGGAGGGAAAATAAAGCGGAACTTTGAAACTATGCTTATCCTCGACTATTTGCTTTGTCCAATTGCACTTTTGTAATAAACCATGAGAAAATGTCGGTTAGGGTAATTTTGGCACCAAATTTAAAATTTTTCATGACATATAGGAGTGGGCCATTAGTCTTAACAAAAGCGTCTCACGGATAGGAAGTTATATGACTAGCACAAAACCCTTTACCACCCAAATTCCACCAAAATGTGAGGATCGCCTTAGATTAGTAGGAATTAAAGCATTCATCTTTAATGCTTAGTGTGAACTGGTAGTATATTAGATTCTAGAACTTGTTTTGTGATGCATTCGAGATCGCAAGTGAGGCTACACTTGTGTAGTTAGGAATAACTAAATGATAAGAGGCATTAGGATAACCCTTGTTTGATACCGTAATATAATTACTTCTTCCACATCGGTTGAGTAATTCCCCACACCCTTTGCGTTGTACTCATCTTTAGTACACGATACCCCTAGTTAACCCCTCAGAGCCTATCCTTTTCACGGTTCTCGTGATGTTTTGGTTTTTCCGGAATATCAATGAAGAGCATTGTTTAGACAATGCGAGAGATCACTGTTACCAAAAAACATGAGCTCACGGAGAAATATGGATGGCCGTGCAATTTTTAGATATGTATTCTTGATAAGGTTTTAAAAGGTACCATTTTGAGGGGTCGTTTAAGTCCTTATTTGATCACTTTTGTATCCGTTATTGCTTAATATCGCTCCTTTTCACTTTTAGGTCTCTTGAAGGCAAAATGTCGGAATGGCACTTATTTGGACGAAAAGCGCGAATATATGAAGAAAATGGCCCAAGTCAAAATCGAGACACTCACGATTCTTTGAAACTAGAAGCGCGACGGTCAAGTGCTAATGGCGACGCCGTCCCAAAATTATTGTGACGGTCCGAACCCAAACTCGTATTTTCAAGTGACGACGTCCGGTTGTAAAGTAGTAGGCCGTCGCTACTCGGACGGCCTAGATGCAATCCAGACGACGTCGAGTCAAGAGACGGCGTCACGGACATAAGGTGACGCCAGAGGTTAACGTGCAAGACGAAACCCTAATGGCGGCGACACGACGGCCACAAAACATAAGGTGACGCCGTCGATATGTAATCTTATATATAGAATCCGAATTTTTAGGTCTTGAGAGAGAGTCTTTGGGTAAAACCTAAAACCGAACCTAAGGTGTCTTATACAAGATTTTAGGGTTTTAAACCCTATCTTACATCAAGATAAGTCTTTACTTCATTAATTCAATTATGTCTTTGATTATTTGTGTGTATGCTTGCATGTTCTCCATGTCCCGCTAATTTATTTGTGTGTTTGCTTAGAAAGTATGAAACTTAATTATTGAATATTGATTGGTTGTTTCTTATCTTAGTTGATTAATGATCTAGTAATGCGATAGGTCATTCGTTGTACTTAATGCTTGATTCATCTTTGTGAACCTTAGAATATAATTACCCGAGTAGTTGTAGGCTAAACCATCCAAAGAGCGCCTTAGAGTAGGAGTTTATCATCCTAGTGGGTTTGTAGACGAGACCCTTTGGTAAGTTCAAAGAGTTGGGAGAAACGATACCCTACAACTTTAGACACACAACGCAACTAGGAATAAGGACGTGACAACTCAACCATCAATAGGAGATAATTAAGGAGTAGTACAACCTAAGTAAACACATCTTTAAACTATCATACGAGCAAACATTAATTAGACATAGACTCCACAACCTTAGTTTAGATAATTAGATAATAGTAGAGTAATCGGTAGAAATACCAACCCCAAATCCAATACCCGAGATTCGTACCTTTCCTTTCATAAAACATAAAAGATAAAAATAATCTTCCTCAACCTTAACCTTAGCGTAGTAACTCCTTACTAGCATTCCTATTCCCTAGAGAACGATATCAATACCCGTGGCTTACCCTAATTACTACACTACAACGATTAGGTTCACCGCTAGGGTGTTATAAAACTTGCTCAAGAAAAGGAAGTTTCCTTGACCCGAGCAGCGTGTGGCGTTATCAATTCTTGATGATTATGTTGGTTTAATGGACAATAAATTAATAGACGTGTGTTAGGATCGAACTTGAGACCACGAGATTGCACACTTTACGTATGAGAATTAAAGTTAATAATTAAATGCAAATGTTATATTTATTTATTAATTACACAAAATATATAACGGACGTTAAGTTAATTAAGTGTAATGGACTAACGATCGTTAAATGTTAATTGGAAGGACTAGATTGAAAAATAGAGATTGGGAAGGTTCCGGAATCCCTCTTGGGATACCATAACCGATCGGCCAAGAGGAAACCCAACCCAACCCACACTTAACTTGGAAACAAAGTTATTGTGTGTATAAATACAAGGCTTAGGGTCTTGGTTTTTTATCTCTTGTACTCACAATCTAAAAACCTAAAAGTGTTTTGTGTGTTTTCTTATTCCAATCGGCCGACCACTCCCATAGGGTGTCGACATAATTGTTTTTCCAAAACAAAATATTTTGTGTAATAAAAACTAGCATTTACTTTAATTCGTTAATAGTACGTGTGTACAAGAACGTGGTACAATCACACTATTGATTATATCTTGGATAGAATTACAAAAAGGTAAGGGGTAATTCACAGAATCCTATAAACCCTAATTAAGGTTCATCCAATTGCTAGTTTTGTGGATTTGATTCTTGTTCGGCTAGAATCAAGAAAGGTACGCATATTCTTGTTTATGTTAATTAATTATTCGTTAATCTTTCCTATACGCTTCCGCATGTGTACTTGATGTTTATTGTTTATATTTATGATTAGTCATGTTATATAATTCCAACAGTGGCATCACGAGCCATTGGTTTTAATGAGTAATTAATTACTAAACGCGTAAAAAACGAATAATTGTATGTTGTTTGATATGGTTAATCTAGGGTTTTGGTTTATTTATTTTTTATGGATCGATTTTTTTTTAATATGGGGCGTACCCCTTTAAATTTTTTAGTCGACTCATTAAATTTTTTTTAGGGTTTGAAAATTGTTTGCTAACCTTATCGAAACCTAGAATTAATATATATGTTACGTGAATAATTCATGAATAATGCGTTATGTGACATGGAATTTTTATATGCGATCTTGTGACTATTTGTATAATTGTTATGATATATCCATGATAATATATGCATGTTTGTCATGGATAGTTGCTTGAATTATTGTTTAATTGTTAAGATATCTTTATCACATGTTTATTTATGATAAATCTTGAATTGGGGAAGACTCTAATTATATACATTAATGAATCAATTATGTGCAATTTGGTATATATTTAATTGGGGTTTACGCAATCGATTCGTCGATGTATGTGGCTCACTTTCAATTGAGAGAGTGAAAACCCTAATTAATATATACATTAATTAACCTAGACATTGATTATTAATAGGGTTTATCGAATAAGTTGCATGTGGCTACTTGTTTACACGTATAAATTGTTTATTATGTGCGCATTGTTTTTTAGTTGTTTATTTTTTATTTGTTACTTGTTTGTTTATTATGTTAGACAGTTTTAAACAAAAGGTAATTTTGAATAGAAAAATAATACGGACTAAAAATGGTGAAATTTGATTTGTTTTTGAAGAGTTAAGTTTTCAATAGTTTAATTGATTGATGATTTTCATAAATTGTCCGAACGGCTCACCCACTAGAACAAACTATAAAGGGTTAATAAAAAGTGCGCATAAATACATCGAAAAGATGTCTAAGGTTATGCTTTTGCGCTACACGGTCCCTCCCCGTGAGTTTGATTGGAGCTACTTAGTAAGCCATAAATGTACAAACTCATCTTAAGGCTTAATTAGTTTAAATTCCATACGCTACTTCTATGGTAATTACCCGAAACACTAAGTGTTTACACTTATGCAAAAGTACGGTATAATGGACGATAATTAACGCTAAATTCCTTGATTGGTAAACCCAATACCTCAATCAAAACTTTGATAATTTGATCTTTATGAATTGGTAATAAAAAGTTTTTATTAAATTTATGCTACATGTTGAATGCATGACATCTTTGTACATATTGGATTTGACCATAAAATCAAAACTAGTACCCTTTTAAAATTAAGTTATATGCCATCTAATTAAAAGGAACACTTGAAGTTGCAATTTACGTCATGACAATACTTGGCTAGATTGTGATGGATGGTAAATCTCTATGTAAAGTCGACCTTATATGGACATATTTGCAGTTCTTTAAGTTAGACACTTAAGTTGAGTAGGAAGTGAGACTTGAACTCAAGGCATAAGATGGGATGAAACATGTTTATATTTGCAATAGCGTTGGAAAATATAAATCCCATAATGATCTAGGAATTGGAAATTGTTTGCTAATTATTGTTCGACAGATTACCTTATTATATGCTTTCGTTACTAGCATATCAACTGATGTAATGGAACTTTGATAATTTGGATCCTAGTTTTCGAGAAAATTCTATGGTTATATGAATATTACCTTGGGTATTTTATTTTCTTGAAAAGTTTAATTATCGAAAATACTAAAATTGATTTTTGAAAAATCTTTAAATGTATTAATGCAACATTAAACCGTAAACATAGGTTATTCCTGTATTGGTAAACTGATCTACAACTGTAAGGGTTTTTGGTAGAGTCAACTTTACTAAAAGAATAAACCTAGTCCTCTTTTTATAAGAAAGAGTGAGATTCAATCATATTCTTTTCATGAATGAAGAAAGGTATGATAGGAAAATTAGAATTGTCTAAATTCTAAATACATAACTCGTAAGCAAATTTTAATAGTTAAGAAAATTGCATATTTTCTGAGTTATTAAATTAGAAGCTAGACTAATTTACTGCAGAATTGGTAAAAGACAAACTAGCATTTAAAAAGTACTACTTACAATTGTTGGAATAATAGAACTATTAAGAAAGAAATTGCATGCCCAATTTTTTAAGTTAATAGCATTGATGGATAGTTCATCATCTACATAATAGAATACAATCTTTTAGTACATAAGTAATTGTTATGTATGGACTTTCTCAAAAGTATAGGGAAGTAAATAGAACACTATTTTCTTTCACTGGTTAATGAAACACTTACAATGTTGTCAAATCCATTGGGAGTATTGTGTTCTTATTATTGAATAAAGAATTAATGTAATGATCTCTAATTCGATGGGAGTTACAAGCTTTGTCATCTTGGTAGTAACCCATTATCTCTAGAATGTCTTAAGATAATTACTTTCCACTTGTAGACACTTATGTTTTCAAGGATAGTCATGTACGTTTCCTTGTTAGACAATGAAGTGGTTCTACATCTACTAGTTATGCTAATATCAATGACACAATCATATTGGTCACATAAACAAACATATGTCGTGTTTTTTATCTGCTACATGATGTTGTTCCATGCACAAGTAGGAGAAATCTATATTGTGTGCAAGGTACAACACATAGGTATATGAGTTAATGGATTCTCTTGACTGCAAGGTAAGAGACTAACATTCTAATATAACTTAGACATATCTAATTCAAGAAACACTTGGTGTTGCAATTACATCATGTCAGAACTTGGCGAGATTGCAACAACAAAGTAAATCTCTATGTGAAGTCAGACCTTGCATGGACATATTTGCAGTTTCTAAATTAGACAAGTATTTAGAACATGTGTCAAAATGATATATAAGACTACTTCAAATTAGATATTTATGTATTATTATAATGACATAAATGAAGTAATCTAAACCTACTTCAATTTGTTTATTTATGTATTTTGGAATGACATAAATGAAAAATAATGTAGTCCTACATTATTGTGAAGTAAATAAATTAACTTGAAATTACTATTGAAACCAAGAGTTGTGTTCATAATTACTTTAGTTAAACATGTTTATGATTCATTGAAAAGACATAAACATAAAGTCTTTTAAGACTTATAATAAAGTAAGACGTTAACTTGTTATGGTTTTTAATTAAGACATATACAAAAGGTCATTGAGTTGATCAATGATTTATAACGTTAAATGGGATTATAACAATTTATGTTGTCTTGGTGAAACATGGATATGAAGTGACTTGGTTAAAAAGTACTTATGTTATAAAGCATGCAATTGGCTTGGAAAGTCTATTATACCATTAAGTTGACTTAGTTGGTAAATAGGTAAGCCAAAAGGAATATGTTTATCTTATATATTGTTAGATTGTCTTACAATATTAATTCTAATGAATACCATGTTCAGTTAGGAGAATCAAACTCTATTTGATTTGTTTGATTCAAGAAAATCATAACTTCTTTCTTAAAAAGTAACAAGGTTAGAAAATTGAGTATGGATTGAATATACTCAATATGACTTCAACCTAGAAGATTGATAAAACACCATTTCATTATGGAATGTGATGAATCACATTAACTTTTAAAATTGAAGATTCGGAATTTGCTAAACTACTTATGAATAGGTTATTAACAAACTTAAGTCATGAATTATCAATGTGTATTTGTAATGTTCCAAAAAGATAACAATGTAGTTTTGCTCTAATTGCTAAGTATATATAGATAGTATATATATTACAAAAGGCAAGTGAGATTTTTTTTTATCTTGAAAGATAAAATTACAAGATACATAATCTTCTAAAACACACTAGTAAATATCATGATGAGGTTAGACATGTAAATGATAGACCTCATGATGATGGAATTTTCATTCATAGATCTCAGATATTTGATTTATATGCTGAGAAGAACATGAGTTACAGGATTATAGTAAGCCTGATAATCATTATGATGGATTACCAAATATTGAATTGGGTAAATAACTCATACTACGAATGTTATAGATGTTGTCCATAAAGATAATCAATTTTGGAAATTTTGTTTAACTTAATAGTTAGACTAGAAATTGAAATGATTTTCTTCAAAGAGATGAAAAACCCTAGTGGTTTGAATTTCTATGTAGAAATCATATGGACAATGTTGTACACATATTTAATGCATGTTTTATGATAAGATTATTAATCATGCTTAAGCAATTAATTATGATTGAATATTCTTTTCTAGACACATTAAATATATAAAGATAATAATGGTCATACTTGTTTTCATTAATATGAAATATGACAATGGAATATCAAAACTCTTTCTTGAGAAATTACTTGAGCGAGGACGGTAAGTAATCGAAAGGTTTTTTGAATTCATATAATCTTTGGAAGTGTACGAAGTGCAATAATTAATGAATAGATAAATGCATGTATCTATGAAATTATTCTTATGTTAAATTATTAAATCCTAGTTTTGATTTATAATTTAAATAAGATAAATTTTAAGTATTCCTAAAAGCTAGTAGGAGTATTATGTTAAGGTTTTAAATCTTATATGTTGTATAACATATAGGAAGTAACATTCCTTGTAAGTTAAATGTTAAGTCTTAATTTGGAATAAAACTTCACTTGTAAGATTTAAGAATTAAAACATATAACCTTGGAATATGTGTTTATTATTAATAAACATGTGCAGTAAAATAAATGATTCTAATAAAAACATGATGTATCATTTGGAAAATGGATAAATATCTTTTGACAAGATAGAACGTAAATGAAATCTAAGTTTGATCTGTAGATTCATCATGTACATCGTGTATTGTATTAAAATTGTTGTATCATTCTTGAATGATAGATGATTTGTGTACATTGATATCTAACTAAAAGTAGGGGTGGAAGCAGCCGAGCCGCGCCGTGAAAAGCTCGGGATCGGATCGGTAAAAGCTCGAACGCAGTCGAGCCTAAGCGAGCTCGAGCCCGAGCTCGAGCCTAAGTTGGGCTCATTTAATAATCGAGCTCGAGCCCGAGCTCTATCAAAGGCTCGTTTAGGCTCGCGAGCCCAAGCGAGCCCTAGAAAATATATCGTAAATATATACGATATATATTTTCTACGTATAACCGTGTTAACGAGCTCGAGCCTTGTGTTAACGAGTCGAGGCTTTGTGTTAACGAGCCGAGCTCGAGCTTGTGAAAATTTCACGAGCCGAGCTCGAGCTCAAATGTGAGGCTCGAACGAGCTCGAGCTCGAGCTCGAGCTTTTATATATAAGCAGCCGAGCTCGAGCCTAAGCGAGCTCGAGCTCGGCTCGACTCGTTTCACCCCTAACTAAAAGTTATTAGATAACTTGTGTAATGAATATTCTAAAAGAATTACATCCTCGACCTGGAATTGCTCCTAGATTCTATGGATGAACAATATGACAATTGTTGTGAAAATTGTCATCGACTTCAAACTTGAAAGTTTGGAAAGCATCAAACATTACACAATAAATATTATAGTTTACGGAGTTTTAATGAGCACATTATTGTTTGTATACAATGATGCTGGTTTAATTGAGATGACACTCAACACTAGTCATGGTAGAATTTCATCCTTGTTAATGGCCATGTGAACTAGTTGTGCTAATAAGAGCGCAGTTGCATTATACATTAAAAGAATAAGAATACTTTAAACTTTAAAACGTTTGAAAACTTATATTGTCATAAATTGGTGATAGAGAATGTCACACACTTTATGAATTATTATGTGGATTGTTGAATGCACACATACAAGGACTTCGTTAATTGAATTCTTGAAATAAGTATTCTCAAAATTACGATAGATCAAGTTGGTTGATTTATGCTTTGTCAACAAGTATGATTGTCATTACTTGAGACATAATTCATCAACTGGAATTTTCATGCATTGATCTATTTGGTATTTGGATAAAGGATGTTAAACAATTATTATGATAAATCAAATACCTGGTATGTTTGATTTTATAATATATTGTATCCTATATTTGCATGTTTAATCCGTGAATAAATTTATTTATTCTTAATCGTCCGTTTTCAATTAATGATATGGGAGTATCGTTAAATTAAGACAAATCTGAGTGATTTGGTAGAATATACTTAAAAGTATATTGATGAGAAAGCATACCATTTTCAGATGATATTCAATGAATTGAATATAGGACTTATCCCAACTACATGATTTTACTTTATGGATATTGTTATTAAGTAAATCATGAATAGTTATCCTCGGACTTGAGATACCATATAAGTGTCATGAATGTAGTGCATACGTGGAACAACTTAACGTTATCGAATCGGTAGTCATAAGGGTTGTTTCTGAAGTGTTGCAAAGTTCATGGGTTATTCTCGTAGTCAAGATAGAATTTGTTCCTTCAAATTTATTTTGGAGTTTAATCTTGATGGGCCCTCGTAGGGTTGACAAGATATTTGTGTGGCCACCCAAAATCTCCTCGAATATGTTCGAGAAGATTTGGTAATCTTGCTCGATCACTAAAACGAAAGCAGAATGGTTGAATAAAGAATGACTTAATTACATATCTTTATTCAACATGGTATTAGAAACAAAAGGATAATAATAATGAGAAATCATTAAAGGTTTTCGAAGCCTTGCTCGAGTTGTACTAGAGGCATCAAGTGTTGCTAGACGCCAACCGATGTGATCGCACTATTAAGATATGTCCAGTGGGAGGCGGTTGGTTTAATGGACAATAAATTAATAGGCGTGTGTTAGATCGAACTTGAGACCACGAGATTGCACACTTTACATATGAGAATTAAAGTTAATAATTAAATGCAAATGTTATATTTATTTATTAATTACACAAAATATATAGCGTTAAGTTAATTAAGTGTAATGGACTAACGATCGTTAAATGTTAATGGAAGGACTAGATTGAAAAATAGAGATTGGGAAGGTTCGGAATCCTCTTAGGATACCATAACCGATCGGCCAAGAGAAACCAACCCAACCCACACTTAACTTGGAAACAAAGTTGTGTGTGTAAATACAAGGCTTAGGGTCTTGGTTTTTATCTCTTGTACTCACAATCTAAAAACCTAAAAGTGTTTGTGTGTTTTCTTTATTCAATCGGCCGACCACTCCCATAGGGTGTCGACATAATTGTTTTCCAAAACAAAATATTTTGTGTAATAAAACTAGCATTTACTTTAATACGTTAATAATGCGTGTGTACAGAGCGTGGTACAATCACACTATTGATTGTATCTTGGATTGAATTACAAAAGGTGAGGGTAATTCACATAATCTTATAAACCCTAATTAGGGTTCATCCAATTGCTAGTTTTGTGGATTTGATTCTTGTTGGCTAGAATCAAGAAAGATACATATATTCTTGTTTATGTTAATTAATTATTCGTTAATCTTTCCTATACGCTTCGCATGTGTACTTGATGTTTATTGTTTATATTTATGATTAGTCATGTTATATAATTCCAACAGTTAGTGATTTTTTAAAGTATTATGTAATTTTTTTATTATTAATGAAATATTATGTTTTTATTTAATTGTTTACTATAATTATGAATATAAAAAAGAGAAATGATACATGTACCTAAACTTAGGCCTAAACTTAAACCTAAAACCAAGTGTCAGCATTCTGATGGCTGCAGATAGGGACCCACTTCTTTTGCAACCCATCAGGATGATGCCAAGTGATTTTAGGTCTAAGTTTAGGCTTAAGTTTAGGTCCATGTATCATTTTTTTATAAAAAAGAGAGAAAAAAACTAAGTGAAGTATGGAATCATGGTTAACACTAGAAAAATATGGTGAAACATGAGATGGGATGCGGTGGAAGATCATATGACTTTTCCAGTTACAAACAGTGTTCAACGGATAATATCTTCAAACGTGTTAAACATTTTCCACGTGTCACACAATCATTAGTCAACTCACAACTAACTCCTTAGCGTAATAATATCTTTTAAGTTCATCATCAGTTTTCTCTTACACCCCTCTTCACCAAAACGCACCCTTGCCTATACAAAACCAACACACTCCTTTGAAGTTAAAAACTCGCTAGCTAGTCCAAGCACCAAAATCCAAAGCGAAATGTCACAACAAATGCCTATCGTGTGCCGTGAACCCAGACTATGCCAACATCAACACACTCGTCGAGCGGCTCATATGGGGCCGTTTCATTGTCTAGCAAAGTGATTGTAACAATATCTGCATTCGCCTGCTTTCTTGGGCGAATGTTTAATAAGCGTAAAAATGAGGCAAGACCGTCTAGGCATAACGTTCCAACAAAAGAGAAAGATGCAAAGCGTAATCCTAGTGGCTTTCAAACCAAAGACGGGGACATTGAATTTGGGTACGATAAGAGGCTTGCTAGTGCTAAAGTGGCTAACACTAATGTGCCAACTATGTCTCGACCTAATTCTTTTGGTGATCGAAAGATTGAGAGACCTAACTCATTCCATGAGCCAAATGTTGGCCGAGGTGACTCATTTTGTGAACCAACTACGGGCCAAGCTAACATGTTTCATCACAAATCTAACAAGGTTCAACCTAGCTCGTTTGATGAACCGCCTATGGGGCGACCTAGCTCGTTTCAAGAACCAACAATGGGACGACCTAGCTCATTCCAAGAACCATCTATGGGGCGTCCTAATTCGTTCCAAGAACCAACCATGGGACGGCCTATCTCGTATCAAGAACCAACCATGGGGCGTCCTATCTCGTATCAAGAACCAACAACCACGGTGCAATCAAACACGTTTCATCAGGGTCAATCTCAAGGTAATCAAGCAAGGTTTGGTGCTGATAATCGAGACAACGGAGCCAACTTCAAGATTCGAACCAAGGCACAACGTTATTAAAACTGTTGGAATTATATAACATGACATTCAAATAAATAACTACAAAACATCAAAGTATTCAAGCGGAAGCGTATAGGATTTATTAATGAACAATTAATTAACATAAAAGAATATCGTACCTTTTCTTGATTCTAGCGAACAAGAATCAAATCCACAAACTAGCAATTGGGATGAACCCTAATTAGGGTTTATAGGATTATATGAATTACCCTCACGTTTTGTAATTCAATCCAAGATAATAACAAAAGTATGTTATTACTATGTTCTTGTACACGTACTAAACCGAATTAAAGTAATGCTAGTTTTATCAAACAAATAACTTGGTTTGTGGAAAAGTAATGGATCGACACCTATGATGGTGGACGATCGGTTTGGAGAACAAAAACACACAAAAAACAATTTTTAGGGTTTAGCTAATGAGCACAAGAGATGGAAAAATAAAACCCCAAGCCTTGTTTATATACCCAAGCAAACTTGGTGAACAAGTTGGTTTTTCTTTCCTTGTTTTGTGTCCCTAGGCCGATCGGTTAAGGAGTCCCCAAAGGGATTCCGAAACCTTCCCAACTTTTGCAATTTGATCCTTTTCCATAAACATTTAGCGACCGTTAGTCCAATACATTAATTACTTAACGTCCGTTAGTTATTTCGTTTAATAAATAAATAAATATAACGTTTATATTTAATTATTAACTTTAAATTCTCATCGTAAAGTGTGCAATCCCATAGTCTCGAGTTCGATCTAACACACGTCTATTAATTTATTGTCCATAAAACAGCTCCCACTGGACATATCTTAATAGAGTGATCACATTCGGTTAGCGTCCAGCAACACTTCGATGCCTCTAGTACAACTCGAGCAAGGATCCTGGAAAACCTTTTAAGGATTTCTCATTATTATTATCCTTTTGTTTCTAATACCATGTTAAATAAAGATATAGAATTAAGTCATTCTTTATCCAACTATTTTGTTTCTCGTTATAAGTGATTGAACAAGATTACCAAATCTTCTAAACATATTTAGGGGAGATTTTGGGTGTGGCCACACAAACATCTTATCAACCCTACGAGGGCCAAGATATTAAACTCCAAATAAATTTGAAGGAACAAATTCTATCTTGACTACGAGAATAACCCATGAACTTTGCAACACTTGAGAAACAACCCTTATGACTACAGATTCATTATAGCGTTAAGTTGTTCCCTGAAGTGCACTACATTCATGACACTTATCGGTATCTCAAGTGCGAGGATAACTATTCATAATTTACTTATAACAATATCCACAAAGTAAATTATGTAGTTGGGATAAGTCCTATATTCAATTCATTGAATATCATCTGAAATTGGTATGCATTCTCATCAATATACTTTCAAGTATATTCTATCATATCTCTCAGATTTGTCTTAGTTTAATGATACTCCCATATCATTAATTGACAACGGACGATTTAGAATAAATTGATTCACGGATTAAACATGCAAATATAGGATACAATATATTATAAAATCAAACATACCAAGTATTTGATTTATTATAACAATTGTTTAACATCCTTTATCCAAATACCAAATAGATCAATGCATGAAAATTCCGGTTGATGAATTATGCCTCAGTAATGACAATCATACTTGTTGACAAGGCATAAATCAACCAACTTGATCTATCGTAATTTTGAGAATACTCATTTCAAGAATTCAATTAATGAAGTCCTTGTATGTGTGCATTCAACAATCCACATAATAATTCATAAAGTGTGTGACATCCTCTATCACCAATTTATGACAATTAAACTTCTAAACATTTTAAGTTTAAAGTATTATTATTCTTTTAATGTATAATGCAAATCAAGCTCTTAGTAGCACAACTAGTTCACATGGCCATTAACAAGGATGAAATCCTACCATGACTAGTATTGAGTGTCATCTCAATTAAACCGACATCATTGTATACAAACAACAATATGCTCATTAAAACTCCGTAAACTTTAATATCCTTGTGTAATGTTTGATGCTTTCCTACCTTTCAAGTTTAAAGCTGATGACAATTTTCACAACATTTGACATATTGTTCATCCATAGAATCTAGGAGCAATTCCAGGCTGAGGATGTAATTCTTTTAGAATATTCATTACACAAGTTATCTAATAACTTTTAGTTAGATATCAATGTTGTCAAATCATCTATCATTCAAGAATGATACAACAATTTTGAATACACAACATGATGTACATGATGAATCTCGGTCAAACTTAGATTTCATTCATGTTCTATCTTGTCAAAAGATATTTATCCATTTCCCAAATGATATATCATGTTTTATTAGAATCATTTATTTTTCGCTCATGTTTATTAACAATAAACATATATTTCAAGGTTGTATGTTTTAATTCTTAAATCTTACAAGTGAAGTTTCATTCAATCTAAGACTTAACATTTAGCTTACAAGGAATGTTACTTACTATATGTTATACAACATATAATATTTAAAACTTAACATAATACTCCCACTAGCTTTAGAATACTTAAATTTATCTTACTTTAATTATAAATCGAAAATGGATTTAATAATTAAACATAAGAATAATTTCATAGATGCATGCATTTATCCATTCATGAATTATTTGCACTTCAGTACACTTTCAAAGATTATATGAATTCAAAAACCTTTCAATTACTTACAGTCCTCGCTCAAGTAATTTCTCAAGAAAGAGTTTGATATTCCATTGTCATATTTCATATTCATGAAAACAAGTATGACCATTATTATCTTTATATATTTAATGTGTCTAGAAAAATATTCAATCATAATTAATTTCTTAAGTATGATTAATAATCTTGTCATAAACATGCATTAAATAAGTGTACAATATTGTCCATATGATTTCTACATAGAAATTCAAACTACTAGGGTTTTCATCTCTTTGAAGAAACTCATTTCCATTCTCTAGTCTAACTATTAAGATAAACCAAATTTCCAAAATTGATTATCTTTATGGAATGACATCTTTAACATTCATAGTATGAGTAATTTACCCAATTCAATATTCGGTAATCCATCATAATGATTATCGGGTTTACTATAATCTCAGAACTCATATTTCTCATCATATAAGTCAAATATCCGAGATATCCTTGAGATCTATGAATGAAAATTCCATCATCATGAGGTCTATCATATACATGTCTAACCTCATCATGATATATACTAGTGTGTTTTAGAAGATTATGTATCTTGTAATTTCATCTTTCATGATAAAAAAAAACTCCACTTGCCTTTTGTAATATATAGACTATCTATATATACTTAGCAATTAGAGCAAAACACATTGTTCTCTTTTGGGACATTACAAATACGCATTGATAATTCGACTTAAGTTTGTTAACAACCTATTCATAAGTAGTTTAACAAATTGAGAATCTTCAATTTTAAAACTTAATGTGATTCATCACATTCCATAATGAAATGGTGTTTATTCTTCTAGGTTGGAGTCATATGAGTATATCAATTCATACTCAATATTCTAACCTTGTTACTATTTAAGAAAGAAGTTATGGTTATCATGAATCAAACAAATCAAATAAAGTTTGACTCTTCTAAGCGAACATACCATCAACTTGTGGTATTCATTAGAATTTAATATTGTAAGACAATCAACAATATATAAGATAAACATATTCCTTTTGCCACCTATTTACCAACTAAGTCAACAATGGTATAATAGACTTTCAAGCCAATTACATGCTTTATAACACAAGTACCTTTTAACCAAGTCACTCATATCCATGTTTCAACAAGAAACATAAAGCGTTATAATCCCATTATACGTTATAAATCATTGATCAACTCAATGACTTCTTGTATATGTCTTAATTAAAAACATAACAAGTTAACGTCTTACTTTATTATAAGTCTTAAAAGACTTTATGTTTATGTCTTTACAATGAATCATAAACATGTTTAACTAAAGTAATTATGAACACAACTCTTGGTTTCAATAGTAATTTCAAGTTAATTTATTTTACTTCATAATAATGTAGGACTACATTATTTTTCATTTATGTCATTCCAAAATACATAAATAAACAAATTGAAGTAGGATTAGATTACTTTATTCATTTATGTCATTCTAATAATACATAAATATTTAATTTGAAGTAGTCTTATATCTATCATCTTGACACATATTCTAAATACTTGTCTAATTTAGAAAGCGCAAATATGTCCATGCAAGGTCGACTTCACATAGAGATTTATTTTGTTGTTGCATCGCCAAGTTCTCACATGACGTAAATTGCAACACCAAGTGTTTCTTGAATTAGATATGCTCGTTATATTAGAGCGTTAGTCTCTTACCTGCGATCAAGAGAATCCTTTAAATCATATATTTATATGTTGTGCCTTGCACACAATATAGATTTCTCCCACTTGCGTGGAACAACATCATGTGCGAATAAACAACGACATATGTTTGTTTATATGACTAATATGATTGTGTCATTGATATTAGCATAACTAGTAGATGTAGAACCACTTCATTGTCTAATAAGGAAGCGTTCATGACTATCCTTGAAAACATAAGTGTCTACAAGTGGAAAGTAATTATCGTAAGACATTCTAGAGATAATCAGGTTACTACCAAGATGACAAAGCTTGTAACTCCCGAATAAGAGATCATTACATTAATTCCTTATTCGATAATAAGAACACAACACTCAGTTGGTTTGACAACATTGTAAGTGTTTCATTAACCAAAGGAATGAAAATAGTGTATTATTTACTTCCTACACCTTTGAGAAAGTCCATACATAACAATTACAAATGTACTTAAAGAATGTATTCTACTATGTAGATGATGAATTTATCCATCAATGCTATTAACTTGAAAATTGGGCATGCAATTTCTTTCTTAATAGTTCTACTATTCCAACAATTGTAAGTAGTACTTTTAAATGGTCAAAGCACAACAACTAGATAAAATATGCTAGTTTGTCTTTTACCAATTATCGATAATTAGTCTAGCTTCTAATTTAATAACTCGAAATATGCAATTTTCTTAACTATTAAAATTTGCTTACGAGTTATGTATTTAGAATTTAGACAATTCTAATGTCTATCATACATTTCTTCATTCATGAAAAGGAATAGGGTTGAATCTCACTCTTCGGCGTGAAAAGAGGACTAAGTTTATTCTTTTAGTGGCGTTGGCTCTACTAAAAACCCTTACGGTGTAGATCAATTTACCAATTCGGGAATAACCTTCATTTACGGTTTAATGTTGCATTAATACATTTAAAGAATTAGCAAATTCAATTTTAGTATTTTCGATAATTAAACTTTCAAGAAAATAAAATACCCAGGTAATATTCATATAACCATAAATTTTCTTGAAAACTAGGATCCAAATTATCATAGGTTCATTACATCGGTTGATCTGCTAGCAACGGCATATAATAGGGTGTCTGTCGAACATTGGTGGCAAACAATTTCAACTCCTAGATCATTATGGGATTTATATTTTCCAGCGCTATTGCAAATATAAACATGTTTCATCCCATCTTATGCCATTGAGTCCGGTCTCACTTCCTCTCGACTTAAGTGTCTACTTAAAGAGCTGCAAATATGTCCATGCAAGGTCGACTTTACATAGAGATTTACCTCTCCATTACAATCTCGCCAAGTATCTTGTCATGGCGTAAATTGCAACTTCAAGTGTCCCTTTAATTAGATGGCATATAACTTAATTTTAAAAGGGTACTAGTTTTGATTTTATGTGGTTAAATCAAATATGTACAAAGATGTCATGCATTCATCTTGTAGCATAAATTTAATAAAAACTTTTATTACCAATTCATAAAGAACAAATTATCAAAGTCTTGATCGAGGTATTGGGTTCACCAATCAAGGAATTTAGTGTTAATTATCATCCATTATACCGTGCTTTTGCATAAGTGTAAACTTAGTGTTTCGGATAATTACCATCGCCGTGGCGCGTGGAATTAAAACTAATTTGCCTTAAGATGAGCTTGTACATTTGTAACACTAAGTAGCTCCATCGAACTTACGGAGGCGGAGAGGACAGGTAAGCGCAAACGCATAACCTTAGACATCCATTCGATGTGTTTGTCGCACTTTTAAATAACCCCTTTATAGTTCATTCGAATGGGTGGCCGTTCGTCATTGTACCAAAGTCACCAATCAATTAAACTATTGAAACTTAACTCTTCCAAAACAAATCAAATTCGCCATTGTTTAGTCGTATTATTTTTCTATTCAAAATTACCTTTTTAAAGCGTCTAACATAATAAACAAACAAGTAACAAATAAAAATAAACTACTAAAACAATCGCATTATAATAAACAATTTATACGTGTAAACAAGTAGCCACATGAAACTTATTCGATAAAACCCTATTAATAATCAATGTCTAGGTTAAATTAATGTATATTAATTAGGGCTCACTCTCTCAATTGAGTGAGCCACACATCGAAGAATCGATTGGGTAAACCCATAATTAATAATATACCAAATTGCACATAATTGATTCATTAATATATGTAATTGGGTCTTCCCAATTCAAGATTTATCATAAATAAATATATCTTAACAATTAAACAATATATCAAAGCAACTTATCCATGACTAACATGCATGTATAATCATGGATATCATAACAATTATACAAATAAGTCACAAGATCGCATAACAAATTCCATGACACATAACAAATTTATTCATGAATTAATCACGTAATCAATATATTAATTCTAGGTTTTAATAAGGTTAGCAAACAATTTTCAAAACCCTAAAATTTAATGTATGTGTTAAAAAAAAAAATAGGGTGCGCCCGATTAACTAAAAATCGACCAAACAAAAATTAAACATAAACCCTAAATAAACATATTAAACAACATACAATTATTTGTTTATTACGCGTTTATGTAATTAATTACTTATTAAAACCAATGACTCGTGATGCCCTTTGTTGGAATTATATAACATGACATTCAAATAAATAACTACAAAACATCAAAGTATTCAAGCGGGCGTATAGGATTTATTAATGAACAATTAATTAACATAAAAGAATATCGTATTTTTCTTGATTCTAGCGAACAAGAATCAAATCCACAAACTACAATTGGGATGAACCCTAATTAGGGTTTATAGGATTATATGAATTACCCTCACCGTTTTGTAATTCAATCCAAGATAATAACAAAAGTATGTTATTACTATGTTCTTGTACACGTCTAAAACCGAATTAAAGTAATGCTAGTTTTTATCAAACAAATAACTTGGTTTGTGGAAAAGTAATGGATCGACACCTATGATGGTGGGCGATCGGTTTGGAAGAACAAAAACACACAAAACAATTTTTAGGGTTTAGCTAATGAGCACAAGAGATGGAAAAATAAAACCCAAGCCTTGTTTATATACCCAAGCAAACTTGGTGAACAAGTTGGTTTTCTTTCCTTGTTTTGTGTCCCTAGGCCGATCGGTTAAGGAGTCCCCAAAGGATTCGGAACCTTCCCAACTTTGCAATGTGATCCTTTTCCATAAACATTTAGACCGTTAGTCCATTACATTAATTACTTAACGTCCAGATTAGTTATTTCGTTTAATAAATAAATAAATATAACGTTTATATTTAATTATTAACTTTAAATTCTCATACGTAAAGTGTGCAATCCCATAGTCTCGAGTTCGATCCTAACACACGTCTATTAATTTATTGTCCATAAAACCAACAAAAACATCTTGTGTTTCTTGAAGTTTTTTCAAGTAGTAGTAACCTACATTCTGTGTCGGATATATATGGCTAACTAAACGTTTTGGCGAGTTCTTTTTTTCTTTTTAACTTTTGATGTTGATGTATAAGATAAGGTATGAAATCATGTGGATGATAAATATATAGTTTTCATTTACAAAGCTTTGAATTGTATTTGTAAAATCATTCTTCTTTTATTTCTGAGTATGATATACTTCAACCTTTCTTATGTTGAGTTACTACTGCAAGAGTGATGACGTATAGTCCGTATTTGGGTCATGAACCCGGCCAATAATGTTACTGGCAATTGAGCCCAGTACGCATGGGCTAAACCAGTAACGGTTTGGGCCCATGAAGGCTCAAACCCAAAGTTATTTATGGTTTTGGATATCGGATATCTCTTATTTATGAGATATGTATTAATTGCCCGACTTAGGCGGGATCGCGAGGTTGGGGAACACGAAACCAACAAGGACTTCGTGTATATATAAAGGTATCCCCGCCCGCATTAAAGATGCGATCAAAAACCTAACTCTCCATTAACCCTAAAACCGGATTACTCTCTCATGGGAGGATAATCGTAGGAGACAATCTCACGATAAGCCTAACGGTGTTTTCATTTCTTAGTGCTGGTCTCAAGCATTAGAACCAATTGATCACGGGCAAGGGTCCAAATAAAGGCCCAACTTTTGTATCAACAAGTGGCGCCATCCGTGGGACCATCGCTAAGAACTAAGAACTAGAATGACAAAGCAAAGAAATCAAAACCGGCGATCGCATGGTGACATACATAGGAAGAAGCGACAAAGTGGGTGGGTTTCTAAACAAGCCTGCAGGACAACCAGCCGCTACTAGAAACCGAGGATCGAGCCCGGATCGGTCTTCGAGGCGGTGGAACCACGCATGGGGACAAACTAGGCCACCTGCTACCACCGCTGGTGCGGAAGGTCCACTGCGCTCCTTTTACCACTCCACTCCAATCGGTGCTAGAAAGCGGACCTCACAAAAGCACCAGGCCTTTGGCCGAAACAAGGGTCTAGTGGTAAAGCAGACGCTCTTGCTACAGAAGGGGTTGCGCGAACTAGCGCCAAGTGATTTCGTGTCTCGAAACTACGAAACCTTGTTGCTCTCATGCAAGGAAGCGAAAAGAGGTCGGTCGGATTTTGCATGCCCGACTCGATTTCGGCCGAGTATGAGATATCTCCCGCGCCATCGAAGGAAAAGCGGAAGGAATAGCATGACCCGGTATTTACCGAGTTGGTAGGAGAGTTGAGAATGAAGAAACGGACATGCAATACCTTGGGAACATGAAGAGGATGGATGCGTGCTAATGTACACGCTAGGCTTGGTAGTCGTGGGGTCCATGACAAACTCGGACGACGGTACTCTCAGCGAAAGCCCAGTGAAAGCCCTTGAGTCTGGTCCGAGGATAGTCGGTATGGCCAATGAGGAAAGCTCGTCCTCTGGTAACTCCTCGGACAACGAGGACAACGGCCCAGGCCTTTGGAAGTCAAGAGGAAATGTCGCGACCGGGAAGAGGAGGACATGTCCCTCCCATGGCGCCG
Source organism: Chrysanthemum lavandulifolium (assembly GCA_022545495.1). Lineage (NCBI taxonomy): Eukaryota > Viridiplantae > Streptophyta > Magnoliopsida > Asterales > Asteraceae > Chrysanthemum > Chrysanthemum lavandulifolium. Next base: position 32,361,806 of record CM040241.1, on the reverse strand, counting down.
CCAAAAGGTGAATCGTTCGCGGGCGCCGGTGATTCTCGAGAAAATAAAAGGCGCATGCATGATGTGAAAACCTATGATGGAGCAGGTGATGGGAAGATCACCTAAAATTTCGAATCACCGTTTACCATCGAGAACTAGCGGCCTTTGTGGTGCCATGTTCAATTCCACGCTGGTGGAAGCCTTGTGGCCGGTTGATGGCTTCGCTTGAAGCATTGATGGCTTTGAAGAGTTGCGAAGGCGTTTCACGAACTTCGCTCAAAGGAAGAAGTGCGCTAAAAACCTGTCGAACTCGCTAGGGTAAAGCAGGCGCTTGAGAGACAAGCTCTTATGTGGAGCGCTACAAAGATGAGTGCGTACTGCGTTAAGGCATGCCTCGAAATACTAAAAATCTCGGGGTTCATGAGCAGGATCAATAACCCGAACTTATCAAAAGGTGAATAGCGAGTCCCCCAACATTTGATGAACTTATGAAGGCCGAGGTCTTTTATCAAGGAGAAAGCTTGCCATGAGCCGATGAAGGGTTACTCGAACTATAGGCCACAGGAACAACCTCGTAGACAATCCAGCTGACCAAAGTAGCAACCGCAACAAGAACTACTGCGGCCGAGGAAGCGGACGGGATAATGCGGATATACCCGTGACCAAGACTCGAAAGAGATATTATGCCGGAAGGCGCGAACTGAACCACCGATGCGCGCCCCGAAGATCGGTAGCGTGGGGGGTGGATCTGCGACTATCATGGACAAAGGGCCATACCACCAATGAATGTGTCCAATTGCGCGACTAATTGATAAACTAGTAAAGAAGGCGATTGGACCACTTGGTTAAAACATCAAGGAAGGAAAGATAGCAAAGACGCATGAGCAAGAAAAGCGCTAAGGATGGTGATACCATATACATGATACAATCATGGCGAATGACGAGCGGAAGATCGACCAAAAAGTTCTCCGTGGGCGAAATCTCTTTCCCCGCCTTGGCTGCGGACAACGTAGTGGTTGAACCGCTCACCATCAAAATTAATGCATGGGGTCGCGATATCCGCATGTATGTTGATGGGGATCCTCGCGAGATATAATGTATGAACAACATTTCAAGCAGCTGCGGCATGAGATCTGAAGTCAATTAAGCCAGTTAGGAGGCGTCGTTGACCGGTTTCTGGCGAAAGATATGGCCCATGCCGAAATCGCCTACTAGTCGGTGTTGGCGACAAGGAACACTCCGCGACAACACTGGATGACTTTTATGGTAATCAAATCCCTTGTCATACAATGGCATTATCGGAAGACCATGGATTTCGGACCGTACAGTAGCGATGCAAATCTGCGGCGCATGGGATGCTAAAATTCCCTAGTGGAAGGAGGCATTGTTATTCTCACAATACTACCGTACCGTAGGAGAATGTAACACTGATTACATGTGGCGTCACACATTCCGAGCAATGTAGTGACTAAAGTGCCAAACACGAGGTTGCGATTCATCGATTACCCGAGCAAGAAGTATCGATCGGAGGATGGTTGTCGATAGCGGCGAGGAAGCCGTAATCGCGCCTCTTGCAAAGAACACGGATATCTTTGCGTGGGAACCAAAGCACATGGCGGTGTACCACGCTCGATTACAGAACACCGGTTGAAAATCGACAAGGATACCCCGATACTGACGGAAGAGCGGCCGGGCTCGGACGCGCAAAAGCAATCTGGAAGAGTACATAAACTTGTGAATCACGGTATCATGCGAGGTCTACTACCGCGGTGGCTTTCCAACCCGGTGATGGTGAAAAAGAGTGATGGTAGTTGGAGGATGTCGTGGACTTCGCGGATCTCGATAAGGCATGTCACAGGCGCTACCATTACCGAGATAGGCGGAAAGTAGAATCTTTATGTGGATACCCACTTAAATGCTTCCTAGGCGCATACAAAGGATACCACCAAATTCGGATGGCTAAAGATGAAGAAAAAAGGCCTTCCATACAAGCCAAGGTGTTTTGTTATACTAAGATGCCTTTGGCTTGAGCAGCAGCGCCACCTACCGGCGATTGGTGGACAGCGCGTTCAGCGGTGGGCCGCAACCTAGAGGTTTATGTCGATGACCTTGTCATAAAAAGCCATACGGAGGATGAATTGGTGCTGCGACATTGAGGAAACATTTAAAACGAAAAAGATTAACCTGGTGAATCTGAAATGCACTTTTGGCTTCTGAAGGCATGTTCCTTGGATATTTGATAGGCAGATGGCATCAAACCGTGTCGAGAAAAACTAAGGTTGTCATCAACTTCCTTCACGCGGCGTTGAAGAGTCCAAAATCTCAATGGAAAAGCTGGCGGTCTAAATAGATTCTTGTCCAAATCGGTGAGACAAGTCAATCCCTCTCTTCAAAACACTCGAAGTGTATAAAAAGGAGATTTTCAGCACGGACTACGGAGGCGGAAGAAGCTTTTATACGACTTAAACAACACCGCAGCCTCCCATTGGTCGCACCCGACCGGGGAATAATTAATTATGTACTTATCGTGACTCATGGAGCGATCGGTGATCTGGCGGCGGAGGATGGTCGATGAAACACACGTGTATTTTGTAAGCAAAGCGCTTAAAGCGGAGTTAACTATGGCGCAATGGAGAAGTTGGTCTTAGCATTGGTATTCGCCGCCAAAAGGCGCGCGGTACTTCAGCGCATCGATAGCGGTGAATTACGGATCAACCTATCAAGCAAATCATCTCCGAACGGCGATCGGGATGATTACGAAGTGGGCGTGTTGCTAGGTGAGCATAACATCTCCCTCGGACCATATCTTTGCGGTAAAGGCGGATACTAGCGGACTTCATCATCGAAAAACCAAACAACGATGTGCGCCTTCACCAAGGAGGAACTACAAGATCCATGGATCTTGTTCACGGATGGATCTTCGTGCGTGGATGGGGTGGAGGCGGGCCTCATCTCACAAGTCGGAAGGAATGGAATTCACTTCTGGCTGCGTTTGAATTCACGGCAACAAACAACGAGCAGTGATCACGAAGCCACGATTGCGATTACGCATTGCATCTCGAATGGGTAAGCGTAACCTAGAAGCAAATGTGGATTCCTTTTGGTAGCCAACCATGTGTTAGGCGAGTGCGTGGCTAAGAGAAAACATGATCGATACTCGACAAGACCAAATCACGATCGGGGCTTTGACAAATTCACCATCAAACAAGTTCTAGAGGGAAAAGCAGAAGGCGAATCTGATGAGCAAGATTGCATCCACAAGCTTTCGCGCTGTCAAAACAAGTATTGGTGGAAACTCTAAAAAGCAAGTCCATCTCGGAGATGGAGATATCCGGTGGTAGAGGAACAAGGTCCTCATGGATGACCCCAATCATCGAGTTTTAAGCAAGGTGTATTTCCCGAGGCGAAGGAAGCTCGAAGCGAGTACGGCGCACATCACGAGAGGTTTGAACTTGAACGGTGTACTCTGTCGGCTCATTTCTAACCATGGCTTGATGTGTAGGACCCCTTAAGCGATTCGTACTCAGAAATCCACTGCTTGGTTCATGTAGCTTGCACTTCGGGACCACGGTCCGTTGTGGTGGCGTGCTTCGGTCGGATACCCGGCTACTGATGCATCGGGATGCGCGAGACTTAATAAGAAAGTGTGGCGGCGCCAAGTTCGAGACTGTTCGCGCCAACCACAAGCGGAGCTAACACCTATTACGTCGCCATGGCCATTCTACAAATGGGGTATCGACATGAGTCCGCTTCCTGTTGCGGCGGGAGGATTGAAATTCCTCATTGTAGCTATAGACTATTTCACCAAGTGGATTGAAGTAAAGGCGGTCATAACAATCACATGGAATCGGGTAAAAGCGGTTTGTTTGGGACAATATTGTATGCGTTTGGATTACTGGAAATCATCTCGGACAACGAAAACAATTACGCGACAACCACTTTCAAGGAATGGTGCGAAAAGTTAAATATTACCGCTGACAGCGTCGATTAAACACCCGAACCAATGGCTTAGTCAAGCGTGCAAATCGAAGTGGGTGAAGGAATCAAAACGCGTCTAGACAAGCACAAAGGGAGGTGGGTGGAGGAACTATCGCTTGCGTTTGTGGGCACCGCGCCGATCAAACTTAGCAGGAGATACCACTTTCTCTGCGTCTATGGGATGAAGCCGTCATACCGGCCGAGATTGGAATGCAACTATCCGTCTTCTTTGAAGTCAATATGGCAACCAATGACGACGAGGCGTATTGACTTAGACTTTGTTGGAAGAAAGAGCGTGACTATTTGTGAGGCGAGAGCTAAGACAAAAATGAAAGGATACTACGACGCTAAAGTGAGAAGCGTCTCATTCATACCAGGCGACTTCGTTTATCGCGCCAATAATGCGAGCCATGCCGAAGATACATGTAAATTAGGACCGAAGTGGGAAGGACCTTATGAGGTCATTGAAGCACTAGGGAAGAGCGTCTGGTGCGTGACATGGATGGCCGTGAGCTACCACGCACATGGAACATCTGCAATCTCAAACGATGTTATCTCTAGGAACGACTACGGCCCAGTGCACGGACACTCATGCACTTTAGTGTAGTGCTCAATAAATATCCGTGTATTTACAGTGTGTTTACTTAAACAAACGTTCCTCTTTTCTTTTTACAAAAACTTGCAATTATTAATAAAATGTCGTGGTTTCTAGCTAACTCCATGACACATTTTTAATTTGTTATTTACGTATTATTCATATCTCAACATTGTTGTTATATCATCTTTTGCCTACATGGCGCGCATGCACATAATAAACCCACGACGGTAAAAGGATGAGTAAACCTACTAAATAACTCGTTGAGTAAGAGGGTTGCAAACCCATCAACATTGGATCACGCATCCTTGTTAAACACCTTATTTTCAAGACGTTGGAATAAGTTCAATGTGCATTCCACGATAGATGCGCAACAATGCATACCATGCGCGTTTAACAAAACTAGGAATCAAGACTCTTGGCTCCTTATAATGATATTTACAGTACGCTGAATATCACACCATATACGATTATGTTAAAAATACTTAGACATTATAAGTATGATAGTTCACACATGATTATGAACTCCACATATTAGTCGCGCTTATATAACAAGTTTGCTCCTTAGACAATAAGGATGTTTCTTATATAAAGACAGATAACTAAGTACGAACTTTATAAGTTGCAACCACATCAACACGCATTCAACAAAAGGCATATTTCATTAAAATCCATGAGTTCTTACAAAATTATATTTACAACGAAGATATAACCTACAAACTATTCTGTAGCCTAAGAGATGAACCCTCGCATGGCTGCAAGCGTTGCCGACCTCCTAGCTTCTTGACAAGTCGAGTCTTGACGAGATACATTAGCTACACTACTGTGGTGCCGTCGGATCTAGGAAGATCTGTGGCGCCAACACCACACAAAATAGCCTTTCCTTAACACCTTTCTTACAGGCAGAGTCTCGTGGTGTGAGCTTACAGGATTCCTTTAAAGGATTTCCTTCTCCGATCGAAAGAGTTCAAGATGTCGCGGGCGAGCAAAATGGGCACACACTCATCGGGACTTATCGGGGCTTGAGATAATCGTCAGTGCGCCTCTGCATTCTCGACACGATAGCGGGCCAAGGTGAGCCTCCATAATTACCCCTATGGGATAATCACAGTCGCGCTCTAGCTGCATGAATCACCGGAGCTCTAGCAGACTTCATCTCCCATTCTTGGCGACCGGGTCCTTATAAGCGTGCTCATTGTAACTGCGCACCCTCTCGGTGATAACTTTCAATAAACCACCCTCATGGAGCTCCTCTATCACTTTTGCCTCGCCACGTACAAGCGCACTGCTGCACCCTGCCTAAAATTATCTACAACCTCCCGAGACTCTAAGGTACTTAGGGCGGCAAGGCGCGAGCCATGACGATGAGCCGCTGCGTTCGTGAATAGAAGACATGAGTTGGGGATACAACTCCTCGTCATATTCAATCACGAGTTTACGCGATTCATTTCTGCTCTCTATGCGCTTCCAGTTGCACCAAACTCCCCAACGAGAGAACAACTCGTTTTCCCATTGTCAAATACTTAAGTGCCGGGAAGCGATTAGCCTTATAACCTTCTGACGCGGCACGCTCCTGGCCCACTTGGATCATCAGCGACATTCTCTCCTCAGCTAGTTTTTGGGAATGACAGTTCGCTGCCTCTACCTCCGCCTGAGCACTAGCTAAAAGCGCCTTCAGCTGCGCAATTTCTTCATCCTTTTATGCGCTCTGGTGGCTTTCTCCAGAATACTTTGCCTTGATTGCGCGCAGACCAAGCGTAGTTTGGTGTATGACAATGAACACCAAATCTTGAACATTGCCGCCATTGCGCGTCCCCGGATGCCAATGGCTCGCTTAGCTTTGGTTCGGAAGATTGTGCGTGCAGGACTAGCACCGGGGCGACTCCACAGTGTTGTTTGCCGCACGCAAAAAGAGAATTGTAATTGTTCCATTACATAACAGGGAATGCGATAAGAGATTGGTAAAACAACTTACTGCGGAGGAGTGATATCGGTGAGGGGGGCGAGGCATCATCGAGGATGACTCCACGTCGAGCAACGGGGCGTTTCTTCCGGATGAGCTTGCGCCATCCACTCGTATTTCTCCTACATTTCGATCCATGGGCCTCCTCTCTTCTTCTTCCATGTGTTCGCTACAACCATGTGTGACGGCTCCACTAACGGGAAGGTACCACAGGACTACGCGCTCACGAAGATGGGTCGCCTCCGGTCGACGGAGGAACTACCTCCGTCTTCTTAGCTCCATTTCTTGGAGTGCGCCCGGGGTCGCTTCTAGAATGGGCTCCTCCCCTCTTTCAATGGGGCGCACCCCACAGGTTACTTGGCGGCTTGCTTGTTGTACAACTCGAATAGATCCATCTGCAATAGAAGACAAACAACAACAAAGGTTATGAAAACACAAAGATTAAAAGAAATGCTCGCATTACTAAAGCAAAGGAATGCGAAAGAATGACACCCCCCACGCCATCTGCGTCCAAGAAGATTGGCACCTCATCAGTCTACCAAAGTAATTCACCGATGCCCATATGCACCAAAAATTCCTCGGGGTAGGAATTGATGGGAATCTGGTTGGTGTTTATCGTGTCGGCATCCTCGGTATTGTATGTTCCGGGGTGGGCGCTCGTCCTTTGGCGAACCACAGGTATAGAAGTCAAAGTCTGTGGAAATAGCGCCTTGTCAACCCACAAAAGTTTTCCTCCGGTTCCTAGCGCGTCCGGTTTCTCCGTGTAACATTGCGGTCTCTGGTAGCGCTTAGCAAGCGAAACCCGCTCGTTTGACCACGTTGTGTGATAAAAGCGGAACAAGTAGATGGTGGGGTTAATCGCCAATAACCGACAATTAACCTCGAAGTTTGTTATCTTTGCCGCACCTATGCGGTCGGTTGGGATATGTGCGACGATAGTAGTTTAATACATCGCACATGAATAAGGATAGGAGGTGGCGATTCGCAAATTCGAAGAAAGCGTGTGTATACCCTACCACCCTCCGCCGGAAATCCGCTATGGGCGCTTGCGGCCGGAACCACCGGATGCGGCGCCATCGAATATAATAATCGAGGTGAACTCGCGAAGTTCATCCTCGGCCGAGTCGAGGTAAAGTCACCAACCCCGGACCATGGTATGCTTTTTAACGCAGCGGCGTAGTTACCGGGAATATTAAGGGATTACGGGTTGCGGTTTGAGTTCTTTAACAATGGTGGAAATGTTTTCTTCCGTGATAAACACACGGTAAATGAGGCGAAGTTTATATAGATTTTTACATCCACGCGATGATGAACACGTGGATCCCAGCTAACTTCTAAATGTGTGGATAGGATCATTGACATGACGCATTTTCGATTTACTTTCCCGATTCTGAGGTGTACATTTGAAATATTTTGACTCGATTCACGGGTATTCTTCAAGCGCGGATATTTTTAGCTTCTCCGCTACGCTTTGAAGTATTTAGGTGCTCTGATTATTAGTCTAGCATCGCGCAGTGGTCCCTAGCGCGATACTAGGCGGGGGACATGATGACGTATAGTCCGTATTTGGTTCATGAACCCGGCCAATAATGCTACTAGCAATTGAGCCCGATGCGCATGGGCTAAACCGATGTGGTTTGGGCCGCGAAGGCCCAAACCCAAAGTTATTTATGGTTTTGGATATCGGATATCTCTTATTTATGAGATATGTCTTAATTGCTCGACTTAGGCGGGATCGCGAAGGTTGGGGAACACGAAACCAACAAGGACTTCGTGTATATATAAAGGTATCCTGCGCCTCATTAAAGGTGCGATCAAAAACCTAACTCTCCATTAACCTAAAACCGATTACTTACTCTCGCGGGAGGATAATCGTGGGAGACAATCCCACGATAAGCCTAGCGGTGTTTTCATTTTCTTAGCGCGGGTCTCAAGCATTAAGAACCAATTGATCTGAACCAGGGTCCAAATAAGAAGCCCAACTTTTGTATCAACAAAGGCGTAGAAGGCGAGGCGGAGACATGGTGGCACGTGCCTCTAGCGAAAATTATTGTAGTGTAAAATTTAAATATATCTTGCTATTTTGTAAATTATCAAAGTTTGCCCTTTTGCCCATAAATTTTTGGCTCCGCTCTTGTGTAGAGGTAAGCATGTATCGATGCGTCGAGCTATCTATAATGGACTTATGACCCAAAACCTAAAGACCATGATTATTAAGAATTGGTTAAAGTAGGTTAAATTGTTTAGTTATATTCTTGCTCGAAATGATAGCTTAACAGCAGGAAACATGTGACGTAACGTAGAGGTACATGTTTAAATCTGGTTTCCATGTTCCTATATATGACACTATTTTACAATTGCAGCCGCTAACAAACGGCTGCACTAATCTTTCTCGACCCAACTAACACAATTACAGTGTTAGCATATCATATTTCCGGTCCAACACAATTACATTCATTAGTCCATTACATGTTCGATAGAAATTGATATACAAACACAACGTCACTAAAACATAGCCATAATGCCGCTGTTTTCTTTACAACCAAAATCAACTTATCCTTCCTTAGGCTGTACATTAATCCTCTTCGTTTGAACATTTAGATTTGAGTCGATATGACATTCACAAATCTCTTATCTATCTCTGTATGTCTTTAGAATAAATCATTGTAATACTTGCTATGATACTCATATCTCTAATAGATAGTTTGACCCTCAATATGATCATTTTTTAAATAGCTACATAAAAACTCAAATTAAAACATAAAAGGTTGAATCATAGTTTTTTTTGTTAGAAAATAAACACACAAATATATAGTCATAAACAGTGTTGGAAAAATAAAAGTCGCTAGGCGATTAAATTAATCGTTGGCTAGGCGCTAATTAGCCATGAGCAGTTTTGCTTTGTGTAAATCGATTAGTTTAATTGATGATGGTTAATCTGGTTAAAGCGGTACCGAAAACCTATAAATTTTCTCAAAAATCGAGAAAGCTATTTGTAAACTTGTTTAATCATTATAGTGGGCTGCCCTACTTATATCTATTACAAGTTATCTTTTTAAGAAAAATCATGACGGAAATATCTAAAATTAAGTCAGAAAAAAACTTGAAAATGTCAATCGATTAATCATGGATTAATCTGGTTTCATCCAATTAAAATTCTGAAAAGTCGATAGACCATTCTGGAATTTAAAATTTTGCAAATTTTGCAAATTTGGTCATAAATTAACTAAAATAAAAGTATAACTAAGCACTTAAAAAATAAATAAATAAGTAAGTAATTAAAGTATATTCTTTGAGTCCACATGTAGTAAGACATCCAAATCTTTGACCATATGACTTTTCCAGTTACAAACAGTGTTCAACGGATAACATCTTCAAACGTGTTAAACATTTTCCACGTGGCAGTCTCCAATTAGACAGACCACAACTAACTGCTCTAACTCGTTTGGTACTTTACCTTTTTTGCAACACCAAAAAATAAATATATTATATATATTAGGTATTTAATCCAATCAATGCGTATAAATATAACATCCCTTCAAAATTCAACCCAGTTTTAGTCACATGTAAGTGTAATCCCTTTTAATTTGTATAATTTTGGTTAATGTATTGTTATTTGTTTTAATTAGTATAATTTGAGTTGATTTAGTGTTTAATAGATTTGTTTTTTTATTAAGAACCTCGGGTAGGGGTGTGACTGTCTACATTTAGTATCCTGCCCGGCGGGCGGGATTGGGTATTTTTGTTGTCATATTAATGGGGTGTTTGTTTCGGCTTATATAGCGGGCTTACGGCTTATTTGGTTTTCGGCTTATTTTCGTAAGCTCACTTTTTGTGGCTTATTTTCAGATTATATAAAATTATCATGACATGATAAGCTTATATAAGCCAGAAAATCTCAAAATAAGCCACAAAAAATGAGCTTAGGAAACATAAGTCGAAAACCAATTAAGCCATAAGCCCGCTATATAAGCCGAAACAAACACCCAATAAGTGTGATGTTCCTTTACCATCGGGTAGTGGCGTGACTGTCTGCATCCGGTATCTGTCCCGCTGGATTGGGTATTATTGTTGTTGTCATATTAAGGTTATGTTTGGCGAAGATAGCGGTAGCATGAAGCAGTGGTAGTAAACTGGTTGTTTGTTTTGATAAAGTGTTTGTTAACATAGTTGTGTAGTCATAATTAGTAAGTGGAAACGCTAGTTGCTCGTAAATGCTACTAGATGCGGCGTTTTGATTTGGAGCGTTTAGAAAAAGTAGGAATGCTAGTTGCTTGTTTCCAAACAAGCATTTTGTGCAAAACGCTAGCCACTAGTTCCTAGTTGCTAGTTGCTCTAAAACGTTGTTTGCTCTAAAACGCTCCTAGAAAAAGTAGGGATTGGGTATAGTTGTATATTCATAATTAGTCATAAGTAGTAAGTGGAAACGCTAGTCGCTCGTAAATGCTACTAGAAGTAGCGTTTTGATTTTGAGAGTTTAGGGAAAAAAAAAGAATGCTAGTAGCTTGTTTTGCGGTTAGCATTTTGTGCAAAACGTTAACCGCTAGTTGCTAGTTGCTTCAAAACGCTTCTAAATGCTTGCTACCAAACATACCCTAAGTGTGATGACCAAACGGTAAGACACGTCCCCTCCTTACAAGAGATCTAGGATTTAAGCCGCACTATGTAGTATCTACACATTTGGGGGCTGGAAAAGAGTTGGAAGCGGTCATGGGGATATGTCAATTAGGCTGTGTATATTGAGTCAAAGAATTGCGCTCCCCGGGTAACTTGAATTGGAAAAACATTATCCGTTTTGTTGTCACTGTTGTGATGTTTTTAGTTTGATTTTTTTTTTATAGAATTAGTTGCTGTAAAACCTGGTTTTGTCTGATTTATAGTTGATTGGATGTTGAATCGATTTAATATTATATTTGTTTTGATTGTATTGTGTAAAGTTCGTTCTATGAAGTTCTTAACTTTTGGTTCGTGACCGTGTGTTGAGTTTATTATATGTTGTACCATAGGGGCGTTGCCCTAGTGGTACCACTCCCTATCACAAACGTCCGGTTGATCGGTCATGGGTTCATCTGAACTTCGGACTAAATGTCACTGGAATATGTGCTCTTTTCCTAGGGCTAGGTCCTTTGGGAAGGGTCAGTCGCCACCCAAAAGGGATTCACGGAGTCAGGCATTCCCTACTGATCCAAAAGGATGGCTTATTGTGGTTCGAAACTCTAAGTCCAGAATTAGAGCCATATGATTATGTGCAGTGTTTTTTTTTCAACTTAATAGAATTGCGGTCCTTCGCCTAGAATTAGATCCATGTGATGATATGTGACTGAGCTTTAATTGTGACTCTAAACTAAATTTTGTAGCCATCATTGGTCGGGCATTGACAATGGTGACATTTAGGGTGCGTTTAGTTGCAGAAGTTTTCCTACTTTTACTGAGAAAACATTCATTTTGATCAAAGTTCTGTTTTCAGCGTTTTTCACAAAAAGTTTCCTGGAAAACCTCCCTGCTTTTCCCTAACTAAAGAAACCCTTAAGGATTTTCATAATTGTTTCTGATATACTGATTCATTTTCAATTTTTATCAGGAAAACAGTGAAACTCTACTAAGAAGCTAGATGTTCACAACTGATTTAAGCTTCATGAGTGAAAAGGAAGCCAGTAAATCTAGAAAAAACATCCCGATGCTTGAGAGAAAAGACCGTCCACGTTTAAATCTTCCAGCAATCCGTGGCTTCTTGTCACAGGTTCCTGGAAAAATTCAGAATCTAAAGGTCAGTTCACTCTTCCGGAACCTGTAAATTCACTTGATTATCTTATCTACGTCCTATTTAAGACTTTATATATTATATGATTCAGTCGAGGTTTAAAAGACCAACACAAAAAGATGGAGAAAACCGTGATATGTTCAATATGAAGGATGCAAAGTTCAATTTAGATAAGCAAATGCAAGCTTGGAGGAAAAATCCCGTGTGGGATGATGGCCAGCCCCCTGGTATTGAGGTAATTATCTGATTTCCTGTGTGTTCTCAGTGTCATAGGCTTTAAGTAGAACCTTAATGAACGCTATATCGACAAATGTAGCATGTTACGTGCCCCTTTTTTTACACGTTAGTGAGATATATAATAGCCTATAAGTTATCAGTTCGCAAGCCAAACTACATAATATTTTATTTTATATCATCGAATGGTCTTAAAACTGCAGTATAGACTTTCTTGTTGCTTGATTCTAATGGAATTGGCTACTTAGCAATGAACTCAAACACGAACTTTGCCGCATGTATCTAACTTGCAGATGCTAATTTTCAGGTCGTTGTACCCAAAGGGTCTCTTTGCCAACTAAATGTCAAAACGAATGTGGGCTTGCCACCAGATGCTATATACAACATTGTCACTGACCCTGACAATAAAAGGGTTTTCAAGAATATTCAGGTAGTTATATGAAAGATTTATTGCATTTTTATCTTAATTATAATAAAAAGGAGGAAAAACAGAATAGAGGATGTCATTATTCTCTTATATAAGATGCACATGTTTGATCTTTATAACCGAATATTTCCCTTGGCATATTGCAAGTTTTTGATTTTCACGATGGTGGTATTGCAGCATTTTACATTCTGTGTTGTTTCATTACTCATTGGTGAATGATTTTGATTTTTGTGTCAGGAAGTATTATCCAGAAAGGTTTTGGTTGACGAAGGTACAAGACAGGTCGTTGAGATTGAGCAAGCTGCTATATGGAGGTTTCTGTGGTTTTCGGGAACCATCTCGGTGCATGTACTTGTAGATCAGAACAGAGATGATTACTCAGTAAGGAACAATATGTTTTTTTCTTTTTCTGAAGTCGACCTTATTACTCGTATATGGGTTGGTTTGGGCTATGTTAATGGGTAAAATAAAAAATATAGTCAGCTGAGGAAACGGGTCAAATGGGTCGAAAGTTACCAAACGTATACAGAGTTTTTAATATCTACAACCTCCCCCGTCGCTTTTATAAAAACGTACATATTTTTTCAGTTCTAATAATCTAAATTTTCTAAATTCTATATTAACACATGTTTAGCAATAAGAAAAGTTTAAATTTGGGAAAAAGTGTTTTTGGGTCAACTTAATCGGACGGCCGGACCTATTACCTGCCCACAACACATATGGGCACCTTCAAATTAGCTATTGACTATCGAATGGGCGGGTCAAACGGGTCGAAGTTGTCGACAGTGAATTTAAATGAATACAACCGCTTACATTTGCATTATTTAGACGGGTAGATTATTATTTTTAGTTTTTTCAATCTAGAACATTAGGTGTCCATAAAAGAGGTTAGAAAATGTGTTTTTGTTCAACCCGAGCCGACCCATTTTGACTCCTTACGTTCCCTACCCATTTTAGCACATGTAAGTTATGTTTTGAATTTACCGAAGACTGAATCATCCGTTGGTTGTTCCTTATGATTGGCAGATGACGTTCAAGCAAGTTAAACCAGGATTTATGAAAAGATTTGAAGGCAGATGGAAATTGGAACCCCTACTACTTGATGAAAGCTTATGTCATCCCTTCAAGCCAAAAACTTTATCAGAATATATGTCACGCACTCAAGGCAACGGAAGAATTGGATCAAAGGTGACACTTCAACAATTAGTCGAACCCGCTATTGTTCCTCCACCACCCATTTCTTGGTACCTTAGAGGAATCACCGCAAAAACCGTAGAAATGATGATAAATGATTTAATTGATGAAGCTGCACGGATCAAAGGTGTATCAGCCTCTGAGACAAATTTTCATCAGGAATTATTATCTAATGAACTTAATCTCGATGAAATAACCGATATTAAAGAAAGATGGGCTTTGAGACGAAGAAAAGCTCGCAGAACAATGTAAAGAAAAATTGAGATTGAGGTCATCGAGTTACTAATTAGTAAGTTTTTTGGTCTTATAATTTTATTATATGTGTATGCTATTTAATGACAATGCTTCTTGCATTTGCTCTCGAGTTCTGATATAATGTGTATGCATTTGAGGTCTTTTAAACTTATGCTTGTTAATTATGCATGCGAGGTTTTTCATATTACATATGCGATCAAACATACTAAGAATGAACGATATTAGTGGTGTGTCAAAACGGACGGGTTGGGTGACTTGGGTCGTGGGTCAAAACAAGTAATATTTGGTATGGGTTGGATTGTGATTTTCAAATGTGAATGCTATTGTTCTTGGATTATGGTTTTCAAACTAGCTGCAACCAAGTGTTTTCATACTCATCTAGTATATGTTGTTTTGAACTAAGAAATTTTGCCGTTAAAAAATAAAGAAAATATATGGTTTTGCATCGGAAATCACTTTCTAGTCTGGTGTTCTTACAGAAGTAACAACATTTTAGTTTGAAAATCACGGATCAATTGTTTATTGTTCAGTATCTACAATACATTAACAAGTTATCAGACTTGAACAAGCCTATGCTTGGATTTGAACCGTAGTTCAAAAAAAGAGCTCCATAGTCCCGATTCTAGTCTGGTTTTACTGTTAACTTGATTAACAGTAGGGCATAAGGTTGTTTGAGTTTCTGTAACTTATGTCTGTTGGTGATGTTAGTGCCATCGACGGCCATTTAGGTAATGACGATTTACTAAAGGTTAATGAGATTTCATATTCGGCTCGGATGCAAGTTAGGCAAGTGTGGAGTGCACACTCGTTGAACTAATATGTTTTCGACCATGAAAAAAATCAGGTCAAGGGAACTGCACTGCCTGTTGGGGTCATTGCGCCTCGTTGGGGTGCAGAGCAACGACCCGTGAGGTTCGAAGACCCCACCCAAACAAGTATATTTAGTGCTCCGGCGTTTTCCCTATTTTCCCACTATTATGACTTGAAAAACGTTGTAAAGATGGTTTCAACCAACTTTAAATGCATAAGTGTCATCTATAATCTGTATTATAAAGCAGATCTATTAGCCTCATTTAGATATACAAAAACACACATACAATTCTCTCTTGTTCTCGCTTTGTGATCTTGTGCTTAGGCATAAAGTGTTTCTCTTCTAAAATTATCTCGATAGACATTTCGTTGCAACCAAAGGCATATATAAGGTCAAATACTTTATATGGAAGAGTGAACTCAACACGATTTTGTAAGATATCAAGGTTAATCACACACCTACATTAATTTCTAACAATATCTGTAATGATAACTACATTGGAACCATTTCAACACGTTTTTCTTTTATTGATTTTAGAGTAAATTGCAAAATTCATCCAGTGTGGTCTCGCCAAATTGTGTTCGGTCCTTACTTTTCAAAATCCACTCCATCCTTTTGAGAAACTTACAGTGTGCATTGTGTCTCTGGCTAAAGTTAAATTCTTAAATACCCTCTTCGTCTCCCTTTAGCTTTGGTGGTGTGAGAGTAATTTAGTCGTTTAAGCTTTGGCCAGGGGCCAAGAGTGCACTTGTAAGGTCCTTATAAAAGCGAGCACATTTTCAAAAAAAAAGAGGCGAATCAGCAGTTTAGCGAATCACAATGACAATTTCTGATTTACTCTTGATTTTATCATTAGTTTCTTGAGGTTTAGAAAACCAACTCGACTACTTGAGGTCCTATTTATCACGTGGAGTTATATTCAAATACCATTTAAAAGCCATATGATGCAAATTTCCTATAAAGTATTTTTGCACATGAATTACGTGTGAACAACAACTTGGCATTTGGTTCATTATGTAATACTACACTACATAATGTTAAAGGGAAATTCTAAGAATCGTTTTATTTCGAGGTGTCATCACTTTTTAGGAAAAAAGTTTGGGTATTCCAAAATAAACTTTGAGACTTGCGACTTTTCTACTTTTCATATAAGCGACAAGTGTCCTTCAAGTTTGTGTACCCAATCATTTTCCGACTTTTCATTATGATTTTCCAATGATCGAATCTAGCGACGTTTTTAGAATCTAAGCGAAATTTGGTTTTGTCCTTTAGTTAAAAAGTCAAAGATACAAAATATTTTTTATACATATAGTTCTTTCCAGGGTTTGGCGACTTAAGCGTAAAACATAAGCGACTATTTTACGTACATTATGATTACCTAAAATCTTGTTTCAAAAGTAGTTTTACAACTTTTTTTAAAATTTTACCACTGTTTTCAAATTTTAACCCAAATACAAACACACACTTGACAACAACGCTACGGAAAAACACAATTGAAAATTGTGAAATCCTAAATCAATCCCTAATTATTGATAAATTAAACTCGAAAATGGTGACATTCCCCAATATTTTGATGCTAAGGTAGCTGTTCGTTCAAGGTACACTTGTTTTCGGAAATTAAGTCTAAATTGTCAAGGAATCCGGATCGAATGAAATTTGTTGAGCAACTTTTTTGGGCCATGGTTAGATATTCACGACCTAGGTAAAGGCAATCATATTGTTAATTTCGTTTTACAACACCGGTAATTGTCGACAAACTTCTTGATTCTTGTCCCCATTTTATACAAAATTGGGAACAATGTATTGAAATTCGGTCGGGAAGAGTTTCTATTGATGGTGGATTTCGTTTGGTCGTTGCCTCCCCATGTACAAATTGATCGAAGTCCTTTTGCTTTGCGTGTCTTTCCTGAAAAACAATTAATAAGAAAGGTAGCTGTAAAAGGCAATGAGCTTTTAAATTTGTTTGGGAATGACACGAATTTTCAAAGTTATCGGTGAGGATCTTTGTAAGGGTATGTCTTTTGCTAGTCGGCGAGATCGTGTTCATAGGTCGTGGACCTTGGTACATTGTTGGCGGTCATTTGTTGCAATTAGTTGAGGATTTTGGGGCATGGAATGCATATCCTTGGGAGAGTTCTTGTGGACCCGTTTTACAAAAATTTAGCCAATTTGGTACCCGGCATTACAATGCTCACTTTCGCAAAGAGAAATTGCAAGAAAACCCTTCTACAATTGCAACATATAATATTTCGGCTTTTCTTGGCTTTTAAGGTTAGATGTGTATACATTTATGAACATATCGAGTTTTGTTTACTAGCAGTTCATACAATGCATTTATAATTTTCGTTTATTTTAGATATGGATTCTTGAGAGTTATCCACTAGCAGTTCATGGTGGAACAAAGACCGTCAAAGATACCACGTTGTTTTGTTGGTCAAAGGTAAAACATTTGCCAAACGCCATTATGCCCAACTTTTGGTCTGTAAGCATTTCCATTTGTTTGTATTTGTCAAATAAGTTAGGACTTCGTTATATTTGTTTTTAACTTTATAATTGTTTGTTTACTAGGGTTCTAATCCGGTCTTGGATCTTCTTCCAACAAATGCGAAATGTTACAACCATGGTTTGCACCAGTAATGCATATTTGAGCAGTTGGCTAGTCTACTACCGATGATCCCACTAATGAGGTAAGTTGGCTGTTTGTGCAAACCATGGTTGTATTAGCGTTGACAATTGACCATTGCACATTACATTTCGATCTTGCTTTGTAGGTGCACAGGGGTGGTGATAAGCGGTCGGATGTGGCGTTAGGTGATAAAGTGGCTATAGTCAATAATGATGTGGCGATGGCGATAAAGGTCAAAGTTCAATCGACAGCGATATTAACAATAGACTTGCTTTGTAGAGAGGCTCTAAAGATCAACTCGAGCCAATAAAGATCAACCCGACCAAGCTAGACATTAATGTGGGAGTCCTTGATGAAATTGAAAATATACTTGCCGTTGTTGAGGAAGTTCTAAAGATACAACGTCAAAGGTGAACATGGTAATGTATATTACAACTTATATTACAATTTCTTTTAAAAACTTGTTGAGTTGACACGATAATGTATACTTTGGGGGTTGTTTTATTAATTTGATCTATCCATTGCTAGCGTACATCAAACCCTGCTAGTGGTTTTCAATCCCTCGCTAGCGAGTTCTGTTAATGTGTCGGTTGGGGTGTTACGTGAATTTGATGTATCCCTGCTAGCGTCTATCAAACCCTGCTAGTGGTTTTCAATCCCTTTGCTAGCGAGTTCTGTTAATCTATCGGTTGAGAATTTGTTTTGTAAATTTGATGTATCCATTGCTAGTGTCTATCAAACCCTTTGCTAGTGTCTATCAAACCACGCTAGTGTCTATCAAACCACTTTGTGAATCCACTACTAGCGAGGTTTCTTTAGTAGTATAATTGATTGTATATTTTAAATATCGGACTTGACTCATACGCCTGCAATCGGATGAGGCTTGTTCGGACAAAGTCCGTTGATAATGAAAAGCGGAATGGTAGTTCTAGTTTCTTTGATCTTCGTTGTCGTGATGTTCATTCGGTGATTATAATAAGGTTATGTTCCTTTTAGTAGTACTTTTTTTTTTTTCGTTTTTTGGTTACATACCTAAATCAGTTTGGTTAACTACAGAATGGCGACAAATCGAGTTGTGTAAATGCTGAAAACGAACAAGCTGGTCTTACTTATATAGAATGCTGAAAACGACAAATCGAGTTGGTTACATACCTAAATCATGATTGCTTCTCCCCTTTTCTTTCGTTCATTTTCATACTGCAACCTCTTTTCCTCTTCCCTCATTATCAACTTGTCCTCTTCCATCCTCGACCTCTTCTTGTTGCATCAATCTTGCTCTTTTAACGGGCACTTTCTAATTCTTCATGTCGCAACATTAATTCTTCTTGGATAATAAATTCTGTCGGTTATAAATAACCTATCATTATGATATGTTATGCTCTGGAAAGAGTTTACACTTGTTCTTGATTTTGTACATTACCTTTGCAAGATCGTCATCGAGAAAATTCATCTAGCACGATGAACTAGTATCAATGCTTGGTGACTTGACTCAAACAAGTCAAGAAAATCATGATTAAGCTCATCACAAAGCGTGCACTAAGATGTCGTAGATCATTACATAACTCAATTTCTCCTAAGAATGAAAATAAGTATTTATAAAAAGGATATATACGAAAGATAATGGATACTTGAAGGGATGTTTTGTAAATTTAGTGTATCCGGCTGCTAGAGTATATGAAACCACCGCTTGTGGTTTTAATCCCTTGCGCGACTTCACGATAATACTTGAAGGCGGTTTTGTAAATTTCGTGTATCGGCTGCTAGCGTATATGAAACCACCGCTGGTGGTTTTCAATCAACTGCTAGCGACTTCGATAATACTTGAAGGCGGTTTTGTAAAGTTCGTGTATCCATTGCTAGAGTATATGAAACCACGCAGGGTTTTCAATCCCGCTTCTTGACTTCACGATAATACTTGAGCGGCGGTTTTGTAAATTTCGTGTATCCATCGCTAGAGTATATGAAAGCACGCTGGTGGTTTTCAATCCATTGCTAGCGACTTCACGATAATGTCAAAGTATATATCGATAAAAAAAGGATATATTACCCATTTCTTTCTCGAGCAAGAACACGAAAAAGGGGCGTATATTATTATCGATGATTCGTGTGATTATTGATGGGTATATGAGTTTGAACAAATGCTTAAATAACACGAATAATTGTCTCAAGTTTGAACAAGCGCTTATTTAACTCTGTAATAACACGATCACGTGTTATCTTTGATCTCTATATCTTGCTCTCACTCTGCGTATAATAGGTAAATGTTTCCTTCGGTCTTGCCACGTTTGCGTCTTTGACCATCTTCTTGACAACCACTCGTCGTAGAGATGTGTTGTTTTCCTTTGGTGGAGTTCTAGGTATGTAATCATGGAAAAATGCGTAAACTTTATATACCAATCGATCTCCTCTCCGGAATTGTCGTTGTCGGTTCTTTTGCAGATTGAATCCTTAAAAACAAATAATAATGTTCAATAAAGATTGCATTAATGTAGAAAAAAGATTGCATTAATAAGAAAATTTTATATATTACTTTTACCTTTCAAAAGAAACTTATAATCGGATCTTTTGAAGGGTGTATTCTTTGACCACGCTACTCCTCTTGGCATAATATCGAGAACTTTATTCCACCATAGAATGCTTCTTTCAAAGACTCCGGTATCCAAATCTATACGGATTTTGGAATTTCAATAAAAAATAATAGCATAAAATATTGATACAAAATGAATCCGGTTTATATTGATATATAAAATATTAACCTTGAAAGGCCGCGAATCTGACGTGTAGGTTGGAACAAACTTGTGGTCTTTGTTAATACCTTGAAGAAATCCCACTTGTGTTTATCGCAACATCAAAATTTCATCATACAAATGCCTCCAAATATGCTCTCCCATGGAAAGGCATCCCGATCATCTAGGTTTTCAACTAATCGCATGAGAGAAACATCAACTTCACGAACCAATAATCGCCCATGAAGATAACCTCCAAAGCTAACAATAGACAAAGGCGTCTCGCATCTTAAACGCATATGATACCAAATGCCTCTTCATCCTCAATTAGGCCAAGAATATCTAAGTTTGTAATTTTGAACACGAATGTTTTGGGAAAACCCTTGACATAAAATTGATGTGTCCAGATCCATATTTTTCAAAACTTACTTTTCCAAAATTAAAACCGGTGATAGCGAAAACTACTGGACGGCCGAAATGAAGGGGCGGTCATCAATATAATATACAATCGGCATATCATAATGGTTTTCATTCGGATAACATTGTTTTGTAAAACATAATCTATCATATGTGTACGTGGTCAAAATAAGAAAGGTCCAACCATTTAGAAACAAGTTTCCTAAACAACTTCCTTGATTTTTATCCAACTTGGATTTTATTAAAGAAAAGTAGTTTGGTTTACTTGATGATGATTTTACGCCTCATATTCCTACAAATGAAAAATAAAATAAATAAATAAATAAATAAATAAATAAATAAAATAAAATAAAAATACTCTACTTAATAACATATAAGGGAGTAACAAAAGCGCATTCGGTCATCCAAGCCTCACTTTACAATTTTGTAACAAATGCTAAGTATACTTTCAAAAGGTAGAGCAACAAAGAATCGCATCTCTATTACACCAGGATAAATTACAAACCCAAACACAATTTTGTAACCTAAACATAATTGTTGTTGCAAAACTACTATTAAACATGATTAATTTCAAATAAATAAGGGGAAAAACAAATATCTGAACAATTTATATATATAAACATAAAAAACATACCCGAATACTGAAACATTTTTTTTTGCGAGTTCGAGAAGGCGATGTTCTTGACTTGTAGGAGTAATTTTGTAATGGGGTGTAATGTATGTGTTATTCTAATTCATTGGTTAGGAAAGATATGTGATAAGTAAAAGTATTTTTACCGTGGTGTAAAAATTGGAAAAAGTACAAAACTACTATTTGGCCAAAACCGCTAAAATTAATTATTTAAGTCATTCGACATTGGGAATGAGCAAAGGAATAAAATATTACTTTTAAAGTTTGTTTTACCGAAAATATAAAAAAAAAAATGTGAATCTTAAAAGTCATGGGATATTAGTCGACTAAAATTAATAGATGCGAAATGATTGGACTACTGCTGCTGTCGGGACACGTGTCACTATTACATTGGAAGGATAAAGTCATGAGTCTCAAGTGTATTTTGGAAATCAAACTTTTCGCAAAAGTGATGACAGCTGACTGAAAAATCGTTCTTAATTTTCATGTTAAAATACCTAACACTATTATTCCAATTGTGATGCTTCATGTTCACACCTCGTTTTATAATAATTATCCATTTTGTATAAATGATTGCTTTGTATAAACATAATCACGCGATGATAATTATCGAACGCAAATGCTTTGATAAATTAGAGAACCGTTTCTTGAGAGATCCAAATAGACATATAGTCAAATGTTCAAATCGCATCGTGTTTAAGGACATTTTTTCATCGTAGAAACCACATTGTTTTACATATCGCAATATGTAGTTGTTGTCATTTAAGCGATATATTTTTCTTTTTGGATAATTATACGAAAATGTATCTAACTTCACGTATTTTCGAGTTCTATTTAGCTATTTATTTATTTATTTTTATTTTTTTTACAAAAGTTTTAAATTTGGAATTTTGTGTGTATTAAAGTTTGAAATTGAAACTTTGTATTTATTTTATTCGTATATAATGGCCACCATTTTAATTCACTATTAATATGGGAGTAAAATAAAAGTAGATGTAAAATAATCACAAATACAGACAAATGGCCGAATTCAAAACTTTAGTGTTATAATAGCAAAAATTTGTATTCTTCAAAATGCTTATTGTATTGTATCATTTAACATATGTGTTTTCACTTTTCAAGAATACAAAATGCTTCATTTGGTATTGATGAAATTTTTCATGAATGTTCGGATTATTTGGTTAACGAGAACTTTATTGGAGAAAATGATCGGGGTTTAAAGATCGCTCACGATAAATCTGATCGGCTGAGATAGGTGTTTATTGTCTATGGTCGGGTCCTTGAAAGAAAGTCCGGTTGGCATCCTTAGAATAAATGAGACTAAGGTGATCTCACCGTTCTTCACCTTTGAAGATAGGGATGTTCTTCTATAAATTTGTTTATACCTCTTTTTGGCATATCTATTTGTCTATTACTAATATGCTCATATCATTTCTTGTTAATGTTCTTCTACATTTCTTTAATCGGGAAACTAATTTCAATACCAGTGCTAAATGATTGGGTTATTAATTTATTCTCGATTAGGTGATGCGGTGTTAATGGTTGTTTAAAGATAAACAAGACCTTGACGTTACCTTATCATACACTTTGTTTGACGCGCGGTTTATAAGAGCTTGAGCATTTCAAATATATTAGCTTATAAAGTAAGTTTTGTTTATCACACTAGATTATAAAATCTTTTATAAGCTGTAAGCCCAGCCCAATTGAAATGGGCTATTAGGACTTATAAATTTATAAGTAGTCAAATTATATTACTTAGATATACTTAAAAAAAATAACGGATTAATACGCAAAAGCTAAAAATATATCTTAATTTACTTTTTTTTATACGATTCTACATTAATAAGCTTCATATCTAACTAATTCGTCAAACAGCTTTATAAAAATATAAACTCATGTTTTCAGCTTATAATATCCGCTCTAGCTCTAGCCTCAGCTTGAGCTCATTTCGCCAAACATAGCCTAACGTGGAATTGAAATCATGCTAGCTAGGATGTAACTTTTTAACATTGCCTTGAACGAAAGTATTTACATGGAAAGTTACAGTCTTGAAAGTCTTGCTCATTTCATATTTCTTAATATCTTATTATTTATACAATAATAATAATAAATAAATAAATAAAATCAAGACAATGGAGCATGCATGTTTCCTAGTTCCTACCATTTTCATGAGATTCTTTACTACATAACATGCTTCATAAGGTGTTTATTATAATAATTGTTCAATATTGTCTTGTTAAATTGAGCATCAAGTCAATTATAATCGTTAAAAACATCAAAATGACATTCGTAGAGGTTTTATTTTAGGATTAATAGCTTGAAAATATATCAGACTTGTCACTTTTTGTTATTGTGTGTACTGAATTTTTACATTTTGATTATTGTATGTATTTTGTGACCATTTTGCCCTTACTTTTTTCAAATTTCGAATGATAAAATGGTGCGTTCTACATTTGAATAATCATGAAATGCACACTAATCGAAATTTTAAGTTCGATCTGCAATCAATACCAAAAAACAAGATATATCATTTTCAAGTAATTAACTTTTATTTTATTAATCTAGATGTATAGATAGATAAATATGTTAAAATGTTTCAATAGTCTTGTATTTTCATAATACTAAATATTATCAACATTTCAAGATATACATTTGCTGATAAGAAACTTTAAAGTATCTGCCATCATAATCAACTAACATATACAAAGGCATATATATTAGGTTCATGAATCATATAAGAGACTAAACATATGAGTTGTGAGTCTTACCTTCATATTTCTTTACTATTATTATTTATGTCTTCTTTTGAGATGGCAAAGAGAATATATAATCCACAACCAATACATTCAATGGCCTAAAAGCGAAGTTATATTATAGGAGAGTCAGATATATCTGCATTAAAAGCTTAAAAGCTTGCGTATTTCGCAATACAAGCTTTTATTGCATGATGTACAATGTCTTTTAAGCGTGTTTTGGGTATATATCTGAATATCACAAGTTTTAGTGGGTATATATCTGATTAATGGCCTTTTTATAAATATAATAACTAAATAACACTAAACAAATTTTGATGGATCGGTCGTTTAATATCGTTTATGAAAAGTCGATGTTTTTTTCAAAATTAACTACTTCAAAAATCATAGTATTAGAGACTTGTGAGAACACTGGTTCCGTCCCCCGCACGTAGCATCTACAAAAAAGTTTCGTACAAACTTGAACTCGAAATCTATGGTTACTAAAGTTTATTAAAACAACGTGTTTCTATTTTCGTTTAAAAGAAAAAGTTGTCTTATATATGTTTTGATATATTCGATTTGAAAAGTTTTGGTTTTGATTCAAAGCTAATTTCAAGAGTAATTATATTTTCTGAACGAAAGTCTTGTATTTTATTTAGACTTACAGTGTGTCGACAATTGGTTTTATATCAAATATGTGGGCGAACTAAATTATGGATGTCGATATCATGGTATTGTAAAATGATTGTCGGACTCAACTAGTTCATATATACAGGGGCGGGATCAGGGTGGGTTCCGAGATCTCGAGACATTTATGAAATTTTGCAATGTAGTGTTAATTTTTTAAAGCCTCGAATTTTCCTAAATCATTTGGTCTAAAAGATTATTGTACTTTTCGTGTTGTAGAATTTTTGTAAATATCACGATCAATTGTGTCGTGATTCCTTCCTGCGTGTATAAAGGCGTGGGGTGAAAGCCGACGATCAATTGCCTGACCGAGCCGGGGCCGGACCTACCACGTTCGGTCCGGTCGCCGATCTATCATTAAATTGGTAGGTCCTCGGTCCGGACCACAAACCGACTATTTTCGCAGTAGACTCGGCGGCGGTCGGTCCGATTCAGACGGACCGGACCGGACCGCATTCGGTCCCGGTCTCGGTCACTGTTTTACTTAATGGTGGTCTCGACTGCCGGTCCGGTCCGGGACCGATGCTCATCCTTATAAAGGCGTACAGGAGCTAAAGCGTTTACCATGTTGTGACAAAGCTTGTTGCATTATTTGGTAAGTAGCAACTAGCAACTAGTGTTTTAAGGTTTTTATAGATATTCGTTTTTAAAATGTTATTTGAAGACGGTTAAACCATCTTTCATTATTTAACTTTTATAATTATAGATGTTGTCCGTTGTCGTGTCACGTACCAAACACCTTTTATGTATTACATTGGCGTTTTCGACAATTTATCTACGATGCGTGTCATTTTATGTATTAGAGCACGGTGAGGACAATAAAACACGCCATTGGTCCTCTTCTTTCTTTAGCGCCAAAATCATACCACCGAACATGTTATTATTTCGCCAATTGCACCATCGCCATTCAAATGGTGGTGCCGTTAGTTTTTTTTTTTTTTTTTGAGTGAATGTTGGATATTTTGTGGGGCCGATAATATGTTATTGGTGTGTTATGAGGAGGGTGTTTTAGTTATTGGTGTGTTATTGGGAGGAGATGATGTGGCGATGTGGCATCTAAATAACGTGTTATTCATATCTGCGATCATGTGCTCTTACACCTTTGGTTTCTTTGTGGTGTTTCGATTCATTTTTTTCTTAGTTGGTTCGTTTCAACATGTCGATATAAAATTCAATCTATATACTTTTCTGAGCAGATTTAGGTTTTGGATTATTGTGGGCTAGTTATATCATGTCAATTTTTAACTATGATTTATTAATAAGCCAAAAGAGAAGTAGAAAAGATTCTGCTAAAATAAGAAAAAAAAATCATCCAAGTCACCAATCCAAACTAAAATTACAACGACTCGGTACCACATATGAGATAAGCGAACAATGTCCTCAAATAGAATATCTCGTCTAGGAAGAGAGTTACCAAACAAAGTTTGTTTCTAAATCGTCATAAGACTCTCCGCATCACGTAGCAAACACATTCAAAAATGTCTTTTAAACCTTTAAGCATCCGATGATGATGAGTGTTGAATCCATTAGTCAAGCATTTAGTGGGATGTGTTTTTTCAAAATGTCAAAATACAATATAAATGTCATCATGGGACATGAATGTAACTTTACACGGTACAAGCACTCAATAGCACCTCAATGGGAGTTTTTGTCACTCAATTACCCAACAATATGCATTGCATCATGGTCGGTGCCATTGTGGTATCATTCGTCATTAATGGGCAGGTTTGGTATTTCCTTTTAGTAAAGTTGCACAGGTGGTGGCTGCGCCACCACCGCCACATCATCTTCTCTCTCCGAAAACCCGATATCTGACCAGGTTGTCGTGATGGTAATGAAGGTTTTCTTTTTTTTTCTTTTTTTAATATCAAATAGTACAATTTATTGGAAGTATGTGTGTTTCAACTAGGTCGTCTACGAACTGGTTAGTCCTCGACCAAACCAAGACAACCCACCCACGATGGGCAACTGACCAACGACCAAGGCAACCCATGCAGGGTCGGCCGAGCCAGCGTAGGCGACTGAGTGGGGTATTCTTAATGATGTGTTATAAACCGCGTACGCACTAATAATAGTTATAGGCGAGGAGGTTGTTTTAATTATTGTGGTGTTGTTTGATGTATATTGATGTGACACGGCAATAACGGTTATTGAATGCTTCATGAACATAGCACTCTAAGGATATATCTTGCATTCCCATAATTGTATTTTGGGATTTGCTAAAGGGCAATCACCGGACAATTTTTAAAATGAGAAAAATGCATTTAACGTATGGTTAAGTTCAAAAAAAAAAAAAATAATAATAAAAAATAAATAAATAAATAATAAATACATTGAAACTTTTCTTTTCAATTAAATATAATTTAACAAATACTCGATCTGTATTAATTAAACTTATATAACCTACAATGTGATTTTAATTTAATGTATTAGTTCATTTTAATGAACTGGCGAAATCTGCGTACAGCAATGACAATGATTTTAGCGTCGATAATTAATGATTTGTGATATTATGGCGAATGTTTTGTGTAGCGTTTAAAATAGGCGATGAGCAGGTAGAAAAACGATTCAAACGGATGTGCGATACGATAACTGAAAGCCTGTAAAAAATTAACGCGTATCAAACAATATATAAAAACATTTAATGAAAATAAAGTAAACATTACATCAATTATGAGATAAAAGCTAACAACACACGTTCTTTGTCGGCGTAAAACTAACAAGGATGAGATTAATGGTGTGGTTGTTAAGAAAGCGTAAGTACCAAAATTAACATGAATATGATTAGCACAAATTAAAAAATGGGCTAATTTCGCTATTTCAGAAAGATTTGAGCACATTTACCATTTTATTTTGAAATGGCGTATTTAATTTATTGAAAAATTAAATGTGCACTAACGTGCACATATTTTCTCTTAATTGTAAAACATTATAATCGTTTTGAAGAAAAACTTATATATATATATATATATATATATATATATATATATATATATATATATATATATATATAAAATATATTTATATAATGACAGATCGTGTGTTAAAAAAG
The DNA here is from genome assembly GCA_022545495.1 of Chrysanthemum lavandulifolium. Lineage (NCBI taxonomy): Eukaryota > Viridiplantae > Streptophyta > Magnoliopsida > Asterales > Asteraceae > Chrysanthemum > Chrysanthemum lavandulifolium. Next base: position 32,333,735 of record CM040241.1, on the reverse strand, counting down.
TTTATGGGTTCTAAAGTTCTAAACGAATAATAAAAATTTGAAGATTTGGGAATAAGCATATGTTTTGAAACCGGTTCGACCAGTGTGGCTCAACCGGTTGAGCAGATTCCGTCAGCAGGTTGATTTAACCGAGTCAACCGACGAGGTTGGGTCAAGCAGGTCAAATTAAAGCGGTCAACCCACTGGGTTTGATCGTCCGGGTATATAGTATAGTATAGCGGCGAGACCACCATGCATTCTGCTATGGATACTCCGTGACGATTCTTAGGAGAATAGATCTCGATGAGACTGATTCACCGGTTAGATCGGTTTCATCGGTCTTCTACAGTTCGTTTCGGATGGTCATATTAGTTAAACCGTTGGCGACACTGGTTCCGGTTGAACCCGTTGGTGGTCCGATTCAAAACTATATGTACCATCAACTGTTAAGCTTGTGAAGCTTTGTGTATTTTATTAATTTATATAATGTGTATAATAACGTATCTTTTCGTTTTAGGTTTTAAAATAATTAGTGTGTTTAATTATTTTATATTTAGAATTATATTGTAGTTTGTTTAAATTGTATATTGTGAAAATTTTATTGTCTTTTTAGTAAGGGGTGTTTTAATTGGTTATTTTTAATTTGGTAGATATCTTTTAATTGGTTGTATAATGTGAATAAATTATTGTCTTTAAGTAATGAGGTGTTTTAATAAAGTATTAATTCTAATAACACATTTCTCTCAATTTTGTTTCAACTTTCACTTTTCAGTTTCAATTAGTTTTTATTATATGTAGTATAGATTAGTTCACCAAATTTTCAATTTCTTTAGGTTTTAAAAGATGAACTCTTGTTAGAAATTAAGGTTTATTTATTTTTGATAAGATATTCTATAAATAGTATCATAAAGATTCCATGCACACAAAGGCAACCGATAAAGAACATACATAATTAGTTGAAAGTTGAAACTTTCAATTAAAAAAAAAAAAAACGTCATAATTTTCTTTTTGATCATCTAATAATCTGTCTTTATTTGCCATCGCGTTTTTTTTTTTTTTTAAATGACATAATATGTTGTGTAAAAATTAAGAAATATGTCAAAATTTCACCATCATCATTGATTACTAAAATGAGACTTTGAAAGTAACAACATACATTGAATTTGATCATTTGTTCAAACAAAAACGTCATATCACAGAAAATGCCTTTACTTAGTACAAACAAATTCATCTTCGATTCGTGTAATGAAGCAAAGTATTGTGTAAAAAATAATTAAAAAATAAAGTTTATTGTTTTAATGTTACTGAAATACTTGACATGACTAAAAAACGACTAATTTTATGCCCAAGCTGATGTATCAGCATTGTGCTAGTTGCAACATATGGATCAAAATTTCTAAAAACTAGTCGTTGTTGTCATACGGTTTTAGTCTTTTAGACATAACGAAGATTATACATATTTTAGTTGTCCGAAAAATCCTCTACTTCAAAATAGATTAGGTTATATTGTTAGTGTTTCATTGTAGTGTTTCGTTCGCTTAATCATCCACCAATAATATTCTTCAATACTCATCTCATACCAATCTCATCAATGATAAATTTTTAGTGGCGATCGTGCTAATAAATACCTCATCTATCACCCACCAATCCTTTTCAATTGTAGCCAATATCTTATTACGAATAATTCCGACAACTTCAGGAGAAAAAGAGGCATTTACCTATTACAGAGATGGTGCGATTTGATTTTTTTATTACTCGCAGTTTTACGAGAAATACACAGGATTCGTGATCGGGAAAAAAAAAAGAAAAAATTTACGCTTGTTGAAGGTAAAGTTTGGAAATAGAACAATTCCTTCTGTCGTGTATCCTCGATTAATGCAGCCTCAGATGCTATGTTTCAATTCTCGATTCTAGTATTGAGCGAAAGGTTATACCTATAGGTTCCGTATTACAGGTCAATCCTAGTCCACTAGTACCAATAGGCAGCAGAAGGGAAGAAGCACTACACCTAGGAATCAACAACACGAAAACTTTGTTAAAAATTATCCCTTTCTTTACTTTCTTTAGCAGGCTTGGGACTAAAAGAATGGTTGGGACAACAAACATCCATCTCGTTTGTATTTTGGATACCCGTATAACCATCGAAGGCTGTTGAAGTGACTAATTCCTAGAAATAGGGAAGCGTTGAGAACAAAGAAATTGTTGGAGTTATCATTTCTCTCTAGTACCAATATGTTTGATGTTAAGAAAAGATCTCTTGCAGGAAGGTTGGCTAGAGATTTCTTGTAAAAACACTGACTTTGCAATATTTGATTGATTACAATTCTATAAATTCCATTTACTATAAACGCTCCCAGAGAAGTCATTAGAGGTATCTTTCCTATCAAAATTGTTTGTTCTTGGATATACCTACGCTATCGTTTTCCAAATGAGTCTCGCGGATACATATAATTCGAGAAGAATATGTGAGTGATTCATACAGCATCTCTTTCCTTTATCGGGGTTCTACCAATTGATATCTTTCAAAAATAATTCAAAGTCAATTTCTTGATTTGTATCTTCAATTTAGGAAACTTAGAAAGTTCTTCATCAAACCACGATCAATGAACCTACAAAATCCTTCAAATTGTATCGATTAAATCCGGTATTGTGGACATTGCGTCTATCCGGATTATTTTGAAATTGTCGATTATTTATATTCATCCATATCGAATTCTCTAAAAAAATATATATATATATACCATTTTCTTTGGCGCATTATCCATCAAAATCAAATCTAGCAATGATGGAATTTGGATTCTATGAATCTTTATTTGGAATCTATGAGATAGGTGGAATAAAATTTATCTTGAACTTGAATTAATTGTCATTTTAAGAGATGCAACTTGAAAGCGAATTGATAAAGCAGTCCTAGAAACCCGATTCTCCCACTTAGGCTTACAATGCTTTGGGATTTATAATATCAAAACTTATTAAGTTTCTTATATTATAATGTATAATAACGGCATAGATATTCTAATGTTGTGAGAATTCTTAATTCATGAGTTGTAGGGAGGATTTATGTCACCACAAACAGAGACTAAAGCAAGTGTTGGATTCAAAGTGGGGTTAAAGATTATAAATTGACTTATTATACTCACAGTATGAAACCAAGGATACGATATCTTGGCAACATTTGAGTAACTCCTCGACACAGAGTTCCGCACGAAGAAGCGAGGGCGCGATGATGCACGAATCTTCTCTTGGTACATGGACAATGTGTGGACCGATGGACTTCACGAGCCTTGATCGTTACAAAGGCGATGCTATGGAATTGAGCACTGTTCTTGGAGAAGAGAATCAATATATTTGCTATGTAGCTTACCCGTTAGACCTTTTGAAGAAGGTTACATTACTAACATGTTTACTTCCATTGTAGTAGCGTATTTGGTTTCAAAGCCTGCGTGCTCTACGTCGGAAGATTTGCAATTCCTCTGCGTATGTTAAAACTTTCCAAGGTCCGCCTCACGGTATCGAGTTGAAAGAGATAAATTGAACAAGTATGGTGAGTCTCTCTGTTTTCTTTGGCGGGTTTATTGATAGAAATTGTCGTTTTTCCGGATGCGTTGGCGTTCCCTTTTTTCATTCTAGTTATTGGCGGGAAGGAATAAAGAAGATTAGAGATACAATTAAATAGAAGTTCTCTTTCTCTTTTTCCCTTTTTAGAATAAGGAGGAAGAGAAAGAATAAAGATGCATTCAGTAGCGAGACTCGGGTTCGAGGTTGGAATTAAATTAATATTAAATTTCTATGTCTTAAATTTCTATGAAGTCGAATAAAAACTACGGTTCTCTGGAAGAGTATTATACAAGATACTTATATTATATGAAATCTTGTCTTTGAAATATCGTTTAGAAATCCTTCATCTTATTTCCTAATTGATTGTAGTGAAATCTTGCATAAGAGGATAGCAAGTTACAAATTCTATTTTGTTTTTTCCTTTCTTCTTTTTCGTTTAGAATTGAAGAGGAAGAGTTGAGTAAATGAAAAATCCAAAGGAGGTTCATGGCGAGGGTAAAGATGTGCGAATCTAGGTTCTTTTGGAATGTACCGCTCTCTATTTGAATATTGTATTGAAGTGAAGTAAAAATTGGAAACCTACTCTTTTCTAAAAGGGAAAATAAATAGAAAAGATTAGTAATTTAGTCTACATAAAAATTAGAATATAAAAGAGTTCTTTTCTTAATCTCATGAACAAGATCTAAGAATCCATTTAGTTTATGGAAGAACAGAGGCGAGGCACGAGGATCAACCGGTGAGTGGGCGAGAGATTGCTTTTCCTTGACCAGTTCTTTCAAAAAGCAGATCAATCAGTTCATGGGTCATAAGAAGATAATTCATGATTCGGATGCTTAATAATAAGAAGGAATAATCAAATTGAATTCATGGATTTACCCGCAATTTATGGTCGATAAAGGATTTTTATCTTGAAACCCATTGGAAGGTTTCTTTCATTCTTGTATTGGATTTGAGAAAAGAAAATGACCCGTTTAATTTTAATAAATAATTACTTTTAGAACTATAAAAAGTTTTCTAAATGTAATGACTAGAAGTGCTCTTGATAATAATGATCCACAAGAAGAGCCGATAGCTCAATATCATCATACTTACGTGCATTATTAACCATTCGATTGTAGGCGGTACTAATATTGTGGGTTTATGTATTTCATTTAAAAGACCCGATGTAGCAAAGCCTTGGGTAAAAATAGTACTTGAGGGAGTTATTGTTGTTAAATAATTTTTCTTATTTTGAAATAAGGATAAGGAACTATATGAATAAGGGAGAAACTCCATGAAAGAAAAATTAAGGATTCGTATAAAAATGTATGAAAGAAAAGATTGGGTCCTACGTCAATTCCAAATATGGATTAATAACTACATATATTGAATTGAAGATAGAAGCTAATATAGCATACCCCTTTTATTAGAAAGTCAAGTACAACTTTATACACTACTAACACTAATAGAGTATGGTAAGTAAGAAATTTCTTCTTACTTACCATACTCTCGAGATATCATAGAATATCGCGATTATAGCCCTTGATTTGAGAAAAATAGAATACTTTTCTTTTGATTTCTTCAAAGAATTGAAGTCGAGTTTCATTTAAAGACTTCTTTTCACATACGTAAATATGAAATTCAGATTAACCAAGGCTCAGAAAGGGTCACTAATGAAATACCACATTTAGAAGTCCATTTACTTGAAATTTAGACAAAAATGGAATTGTAATCTTTGGGATCTTGGGTGGAAGCAAGTGATATTTTAGTAGGTAAATTAACGCCCCAAATGGTGAAAGAATCATCCTATGCTCCGGAAGATAGATTATTACGAACCATACTTGGCATCTGGGTATATACTTCAAAAGAAACTTGTCTAAAACTACCTATAGGCGGTAGGGTCGGGTTATTGATGTGAGATGGGTCCGAGTTCTAAGACGGATGAGGCAGAGAAAGCAGAAAGTATTCGTGTATATATTTTACAAAAGCGTGAAATCAAAGTAGGCGATAAAGTAGGCGGAAGACATGGAAATAAGAATTGAGAGAGATATTGAGAGAGATCAAGAATTCTCACTATTTCTTAGATTCACGGACCCAATTCAATTGATGGGATCTTTCATTCACATTTTTTCCACCGAAACGTTTATAAAACTTTTGACTCGAATTTGGAGTATCCTACTTTCACATAATTCGAGGGTTCAACAAGCAATCGATATTTCACGATCAAGGTGTAATACTCTTTGGAGTAGCGGTCCTTATATATCGTATTAACAATCGAAATATGGTGAAAAGAAAATCTCTATTTGATAAGGCTTCTTCCTATACCTATGAATTCCATTGGACCCGAAATGATACATTGGAAGAATCCGTTGGGTCTTCTAATATCAATAGGTTGATTGTTTAACCGTATCTTCCAAAAGGAAAAAGATCTATGAGAGTTCTTTCACGAATCCGAAAGAGAGTACTTGGGTTCTCCCGATAACGAAAAAGTGTAGCATGCCCGAATCTAAGCGGGGTTCGCGGTGGTGGAGGGGTGGATCGGAAAAAGAGCAATTCTAGTTGTAAGATATCTAATGAAACCGTATTTGGAATTGAGATATTATTCAAAGAAAGATCTCAAATATCCGGGTTTTCTTTTGGAATAATTGTTGGAGACTCGAATGATGGATATGCAAGCATGATAACTTATATGTTGTTCTATATCTCCATGAATCTAGGAACTTTGCTTGCATTGTCTTATTTGGTCTACGTGCGGGCCGAGAACATTCGGGATTATGCGGGGATTATACACGAAAGATCCTTTTTGGCTCTCTTTAGCCCTATGTCTCTTATCCTAGGGGTCTTCCTCCGCTAGTGTGTTTTTGGAAAACTCTATTTATTACAGTGTGGATGGCGGGCGGGCCTATATTTCTTGGTTTTAATAGGACTCCTTACAAGCGTTGTTTCTATCTACTATTATCTAAAAATAATCAAGTTATTAATGACTGGACGAAACCAAGAAATAACCCCTCACGTGCGAAATTATAGAAGATCCCCTTTAAGATCAAACAATTCCATCACCATGCTTAACTAATGCAATGGATATATTTGGCTTCCACAAGATCTATGTAGAATCGGTAATGTATACCGATTTAACACCATTTGATGCCACACCGATCCATGCTAATTTGGTGGCGATGGTGATACCGATCGGCATGATTCATGCCTAAGGCATGCCGACTACGGGTTTGACAAGTAAGTTGGTTTTACTATATTCATTAAACAAGAGAAACATAATTAATATCTGCCAAACTAACTAGCTAGATAAGATTGTAGCTAGTACCCTATTGAATTTAACTCGCCCCTTGCAAATAATACTATGTTAGGTACGTTTTCAAGTTTTTACACCAAGCATGTCTATATATTAATGCGGTTCAAAAAAAAAATCTTCAAGCTCATCTTGTGCTAATTTAGCTTGAATTATAAGAGCATTCCCAACAATAACCCAAGTTATAAAATAACGCCTTCCGCGTCGGCGTCACACCGTTTAACATTTCACCTTGCACTCAAAAAACCCACAACGATAACATCCTAATAACATCAATAACATTCTCAACAATTTACAAAAACAATCCCTCATTTAGGGGCATTAAAAAAAAAAAAAATAAAAATAAAATAAAAATAAAAAAAGCAGGCGTTATGGAGATAGCAGGCGGGGACTAATATTTGCAATAATGCCGCCTCCAAAGGTGATAGCGGCATAACGCCGTTAATATGATGCAAAACGCCGTTAAGGCGTTATTGTTGTTCTTGCTCTAAGTTTTAAGCTAGTATTGTGTAAAAAATAATAATAAAAATAAAAAGGGTATAGAGCTAGTACAAAGTTTAAAATAAAAATGGAGCTAGTACAAAGTTTAAAATAAAAAAAGAAGGGGGTTAATAAGCTAGCTTAATTACTTGTTTCGGCCAAAATCTATACTACATTGTAAATCATTTGAGACTTCTTATAAAAGGAAGTTTTAAAATTTTAAGACAAAAAACATTACAATATTATAAAAGGAAAATTAAAAAATTAATGTAAAATTTGAAAATTTAAGTTTCATTTAAACCATATAATAACCCCTTTCAATAATGATATATTTTAATAGAATTGTTTATAACAAAATATCACTAAACTTATAACCACCAATTTAATGTTAAAATACGAAAAATAAAAGTCTTAAGTATTCTGCGATTAATAATTTAGGCGTTCTACTTTTAAAAGCGTATATCTATCTAATATGTTACTCCATCAAATTAAGTATTAAGTCATTCACTTTCCAAACGCACAAAGTTTTTGAAAATCCCACTAACTACACCTCCACCAATCAAATATCAATTTTACCTACTAAATTCTCATCTCATTGGTTGGAATAGAATATAGACACAATTTGGGACGTCCAGAATATTCCATTATAAATGACTTAATATGGGACGGAGGGAGTATAAAGTATTTAAAACATGCTAAATAAAAAAAGTTTAAAATGAAAAACATTTATTCGTCATAAAAATAGTGACTGCCGCATTACGCAAATACCTTTCTATTAAATCATAAAGTGTTATCCACCTTTTGAGTTTATGCAAATAATAAAATGAATATATTATGGAAAGTACACATTACTTATAGATACATTTATGAATGTGGCTTTAGCCACTTCTCTTTTTGCTATCTCCACACCCAATAACAATTTCGTGAACAGTAGAATGTATAGAACTAGCTAGATTAGTTACTTTTTTTTAATACTTTTAAAAAGCGAAAATGCAACAAAAGTCGACGTTTAACTTGCGTTGCAAAGTAGGTCCTCTGAGACTAACAATGTAACTTTTTTACGTAATTGGTCCCTCATGTTAAATATTTGTTACACAAACAGTCCTACTAACGGCCGTTACTTAACGCAGTAACTAACGGTCGTTAGTTAACGGCCGTTATCTACTAACGGTCGTTACTTTTTTTTCTTTTTTTTAAATACTTTAAAAAACAACGAAAATGCGACAAGAGTCCATGACGTTTAACTTGCGTTGCAAAATAGGTCCTGTAGGGACTAACGATGTAAAAAACTTTTACATAATTAGTCCTTCGTGTTAGATGTTTGTTACACAAACAGTCCTACTAATGGCCATTACTTAGCGGTTGTTAAATAACGACATTATATCATTTTAATTAAGAATCTCTATATATAAGCATAGCAACCCAACCAAGGCTCGATAACATACTTTTGGTAAATTCAAGCTGGCTTAATTATATTGTTCACGCTTCAAATCTAAGCATGTCTAATAGGAAGACACTTAGCTCGGCGTTAGATAATACTTATATATGCAAACGCCCATTGCAAAGCTGACTAAAAACTCTGTGTCCAAAAATAACAGGAAAATTCTAAGAATGCATTTTTTTTTCAGAGGTGTCATCACTTTTAGGAAAAAGTTTGGGTATTCCAAAATAAACTTTGAGACTTGCGACTTTATCCTTCCAATGTAATAGTGACACGTGTCCCGACACTTTTCGATTCCAATCATTTTCGTACCTATGAATTTTAGTCGACTAATATCCAATGACTTTTTAAGATTCATGCGATTTTTTTTTGATATTTTCGAGAAAAAGTCAAACTTTAAAAAGTAATATTTTATTCCTTTTGCTCCTTCCCAATGTCGAGCGACTTAAGCGAATTAATTTTAGCGGTTTTGGCCAAATAGTAGTTTTGTACTTTTTCCAATTTTACACCACGGTAAAAATACTTTTACTTATCACATATCTTTCCTAACCAATGAATTAGAATAACACATACATTACACCCCATTACAAAATTACTCCTACAAGTCAAGAACCATCGTCTTCTCGAAATCTCGCAAAAAAAATGTTTCGTATTCGGGTATGTTTTTATGTTGATATATATAAATTGTTCGTATATTTGTTTTTCCCTTATTTATTTGAAATTAATCATGTTTAATAGTAGTTTTGCAACAACAATTTTGTTTATTTAAGTTAGCAAAAGGTTACAAAATTGTGTTTGGGTTTGTAATTTATCCGGTGTCCGAGATGTGATTCTTTGTTGTTCTACCTTTTGAAAGTATACTTGGCATTTGTTACAAAATTGTAGTGTGAGGCTTGGATGATTGAATGCGGTTTGTTACTCCCTTATATGTTATTAAGTAGAGTATTTTTATTTTATTTTATTTATTTATTTATTTATTTATTTTATTTTTTCATTTGTAGGAATATGAGGCGAAAATCATCATCAGAAGTAAACCAAACTACTTTTCTTTAATAAAATCCAAGTTGGATAAAAATCGAAGGAAGTTGTTTAGGAAACTTGTTTCGTAAATGGTTGGACCTTTCTTATTTTGACCACGAAGCACATATGATAGATTATGTTTTACAAAAACAATGTTATCCGAATGAAAACCATTATGATATGCCGATTGTATATTATATTGATGACCGTCCCCTTCATTTCGGTCGTCCAGAGTTTTCGCTTATCACTGGTTTTAATTTTGGAAAAGTAAGTTTTGAAAAATATGGATCTGGACACCTCAATTTTATGTCAAGGGTTTTCCCAAAACATTCGAGTTCAAAATTACAAACTTAGATATTCTTGGCCTAATTGAGGATGAAGAGGCATTTGGTATCATATGCGACGAAGATGCGACGTCTTTGTCTATTGTTAGCTTTGGAGGTTATCTTCATGGGCGATTATTGGTTCGGAAGTTGATGTTTCTCTCATGCGATTAGTTGAAAACCTAGATGATTGGGATGCCTTTCCATGGGAGAGCATATTTGGAGGCATTTGTATGATGAAATTTTGGATGTTGCGAGATAAACACAAGTGGGATTTCCTTCAAGGTATTAACAAAGACCACAAGTTTGTTCCAACCTATACCGTCGAGGATTCGTTTGGGCTTTCAAGGTTAATATTTTATATATCAATATAAACTGGATTCATTTTGTGTATCAATATTTTATGCTATTATTTTTATTGAAATTCCAAAATCCGTATAGATTTGGATCTGGAGTCTTTTGAAAGAAGCATTCTATGGTGGAATAAAGTTCACGATATTATGCCAAGAGGAGTAGCGTGGTCAAAGAATACACCCTTCAAAAGATCGATTATAAGTTTCTTTTGGAAAGGTAAAAGTAATATATAAAATTTTCTTATTAATGCAATCTTTTTTCTACATTAATGCAATCTTTTATTGAACATTATTATTTGTTTTTAAGGATTCGAATCTGTTAAAGAACCGACACCGACAATAGGCGAGAGGAGATCGATTGGTATATAAAGTTTACGGCATTTTCCATGATTACATACCTAGAACTCCACCGGTGAAAACAACACATCTCTACGACGAGTGGTTGAAGAAGATGGGCAAGACGCAAACGTGGCAAGACCGAAGGAAACATTTACCTATTATACGCAGGAGTGAGAGCGATATAATAGAGATCAAGATAACACAGGATCGTGTTATTACAGAGTTAAATAAGCGTTTGTTCAAACTTGAGACAATTATTCGAGTTATTTAAGCATTTGTTCAAACTCATATACCCATCAATAATCACACGAATCGATAATAATATCGTCCCTTTTTCGTGTTCTTGCTCGAGAAAGAAATGGGGTAATATATCCTTCTTCTTTTTTTATCGTATATATACTTTGACATTATCGAAGTCGCTAGCGATGGATTGAAAACCACTAGCGGTGCTTTCATATACTCTAGCGATGGATACACGAAATTTACAAAACGACCCTTCAAGTATTATCGGGAAGTCGCTAGCGATGGATTGAAAACCTCTAGCGGTGGTTTCATATACTCTAGCGATGGATACACGAAATTTACAAAAGCGCCCTTCAAGTATTATCGAAGTCGCTAGCGATGGATTGAAAACCTCTAGCGGTGGTTTCATATACTCTAGCAGTGGATACACGAAATTTACAAAAGCGCCCTTCAAGTATTATCGAAGTCGCTAGCGATGGATTGAAAACCACTAGCGGTGGTTTCATATACTCTAGCAATGGATACACGAAATTTACAAAACGACCCTTCAAGTATTATCGGGAACACGCTAGCGATGGATTGAAAACCTCTAGCGGTGGTTTCATATACTCTAGCGATGGATACACTAAATTTACAAAAACGACCCTTCAATTATCCATTATCTTTCGTATATATCCTTTTTATAAATACTTATTTTCATTCTTAGGAGAAATTGGAGTTAAGTAATGATCTACGGCATCTTAGTGCAGTTTTGTGATGAGCTTAATCATGATTTTCTTGACTTGTTTGAGTCAAGTCGGTCAAGCATTGATACTAGTTCATCGGTAGCGGCTAGATGAATTTTCGATGACGATCTTGCAAAGGTAATGTACAAAATCGGTAAACAAGTGTAAAACTCTTTCCGTAGCATAACATATCATAACGATAGGTTATTTATAAACGATGTGAATTTATTATCCAAGAAGAATTAATGTTGCGACATGAAGAATTAGAAAGTGCCGGTTAAAAGAGCAGATTGATGCAACAAGAGAAGAGGTTGAGGATGGAAGAGGACAAGTTGATAATGAGGGAAGAGGAAAAGAGGTTGTAGTATGAAAATGAACGAAAGAAAAGGGAGAAGCAATCATGAACTCGGATCATATGAAAGCCGGAGAGCGCGTTTTGCGGTTTCAAGAGGAGTGAACAACGTTCGGGTGAAGCTAATTCGTATTATTGGACCAATGCATATCTTTGAAAAGAAAAGACGATGCTCTAGCTTACGATCCAGATATGAGTGAAAACTTAAATTTGTCACGCCTTGGGTTGAGGTATGAAAATACTTCTTGACAACCTTTTAAAATATATCTTGTTAATGACAAATGATTATAAGTTTAATCGTTTCATATACTAGGATCTTGCACGCTGCACCAATGTTGTCAATGAGTTCATTTTACAAATGAATTTGATGAATTTCTTGGACAAATAGGACCACTTAGCGCAAGTTTCCTTGGTGTGACGATGTGTGTGTGGATAGAAGGTTTTGGGAAAGTTTGGTTTGCTTAGACCCGCCTAGGAAAGGTTGGCTAAGGGATGAGGCAAGTACTCATACAAGCTGTACATACGTAAATGATTTCTTATAAAGTTTATCACACTCATTCATGTTTGAAATTCTGACACATAGAGTTGTGGGTTAATTACCTTTGGCATGTTAGGCCCGACACGGCTAATTGGGCGATGGTTAGTAGCTATTTTGTTCAAACACATTACAAAATTCTTTGCCGTTGTGGTATGCTAATGGTGAAAGATACTCTATTCCATGGTGCGGCGTTAAGCACGTAAGTAATATATATATATATATATATATATATATATATATATATATATATATATATATATATATATATATATATATATATATATATATATATATATATATATATATATATATATATATATATATATATATATATTTAATAATGCTGATTAGCTTTTGCCATATATTGATATTATGTTTGTGACCCAAACGTTGTAGGTTTTCATGCCGATTAATGAAACTGACGCTCATTGGTTTCTTGCCCGTTTGGAGATAGACACTGGCATTGTTACCTTTTATGATAGCGGTCAAACTTTTGAAGAGGAATGGCGAGAGTTTTATATCAAACTGAGGGAGTGTTTACAGGTTTGGCTATTTATTCATATGTCATAAGAATTAATACATAACCGTTTAACCAGCTTTTAAAACATTAGTTTTTTTAAGACAGTGCTACTTTTGTCCACAGCTACAATTACCTGAGGTCCTAGCACAAGCGCAAGTATTTGAGAAGAAAGGCATTGATCCGCTAGTTATTTCATTACATTTACTATCACGAACAAGTACCAAGCGGTAGGGATATTTGGTGATTGTGGTATTTGGGTATGTATTTTTATACCGCTTGGCTTTTGGTCTACCATTGGATGTGAAGGATCGTATTCAGGCTGCGCTTTCATACCGTGAACAAATGGCTAGTTTTTTTTAAACACCGTGTTTGTGTTTAGCTATGTTCTATTTTTGTTGATGTATTACTTGAAACAAATTGGTAACCATATGCTCCCTTGAATGGTTTTGTATTGAACATGTTGTATTATACTTGTGTTCAAGCTAAGGTAGTGACGTTGCAAATTTGTTTACTAGTAATATTTTTCTATAAAATAAGCAAAAAAATATTAAACACACACCAAATTATATATATACAAAGTAGGCCAAACCCATGCATGCTAGTTTACAAGTACTGTCCATTCGGTATGCATTACTCAACATTACACACTAGGCGACTTTTTTTGGGAGAGTTTGACTATATCTTAGATATATCATTTGAGTATGGCTGTAATGTACTTTTTAGACACTTTTTAACTGTTCACTATTTTGTACCTTTTGTATATTTTGTACCTACTAACCAAAACTACCCCATATTTTATCTTACATATATTTTCTGTTTTTCAGACTTCTACTAAATATGGCATCAGAAAACACAGAATCAAAGGGCTGTTATGAATTATGGTATCAAGAATGGCTGTAAGTTTGTCCATTTACTTTTTCTCTATTAAATTTTATTCAACAAGGATTTTGTTTTGCTGAATTATATCCATTGTTACACAGAATGTCTGAAAACAGTCAAGATCTTGGGTTTGATGTTTATCATGGCAGTCAGTTTTTTTTACCCCTTAAGTTATTTAGGTGGAGATGTTTTACATTTGAGGTTACCTAGGTTGAGTAGGTTATCGTATTCTCAAATATGTGACATGCTGTTGAAAGAAATTAAGGAGGATATTTGGGCTTGGTATTTTTGTCTTCCAAGTAGTAGTCTGGAGCAAGGGTTGACCCTTGTAGAAGATGATAATGATGTCAAGAAACTGTATGACATGGCTGAGCTCCATGGTCTAGTTGAGATCTATGTTTGTCATCAGCCACAGGTTCATTTAGTTACTTACTATCACAAGAACTTGTCTTTGGATTCCTCAGACGATGATTTGACGTTTAAAATTAAAAGTCACGAAAAAAAAAAAAAGATGTCGACTGTCTGTCGTTTGAAGAACTAATGGCATGGGAAGAAGAGGAAAAAAATTCACCAGCCTACCTTAGGACACCTTATATCAAGCCTTTTGTTGAAGCTAGTTTATTCAGAGGAAAGTCTGAATTTGGTGGTAATAATGACCTTGAATACATTCCTCCTTGTTTAAGGACTACAGTCCGACCTTATGTGTCGGATGACTTTGAAGATTCTTGGACACAGAACTCCACTGTTACCGAGTGTTTGTCAAACGAACGTGGGTTCGAGATTAGTCCGTTAAGAGGTAAGAACCTTTTGAACGACTTTGAGGCTGCTGATAATCATGACCTTCAGGATCCACATTCTACTAGTTTACTCCCATCTATTCAAAACAGCCCTTTAAAGTGTAAGAGGTTTTTTAATGACATTGATGGCCTTCCTACAGTTGGAAGCTCAACTGTAGTTCAATATGTGTCCAAGAAAAGTCGTTTTGAAACTGGTACCTTGAAATCTAGGAGATTATTTGATGAATTTGAAGAAGTTGGTAGTAATCAATCTGATGATATGAAGGGTGATGAGGCAATCAGTTTGGTTAATGATCAAGTGATAGTTGCGATTCCACGGTGATGGTTCCATGTCATACCCGACCTCTTCTCGATCCAAGTAATTGAAGGTATTATGAAGGCTACCATGTGGTAGTTATTTGATCTTCGGTGGTATGTACCTGTTAAACAATTTGTATTTTGTTCCTTTCCTTGCATGATGACTAGTTAGTGTATGTTACAAACTACACTAACTAGTCATCATGATGAAACAATTTATTTTCAGTATGTGGTGAAGGCTTGTTAGTGTATGTTACAAACTAGTATGTGATGATGCTTCTACTACCATGTGTATGTTACATTGCAATTATTATGATTAAATATCTTCGATGTCTATCAGCACAACTATCTCGATAACAAAACTACAACAATCATCTCAATAAATTGTTTCATAGATAAGATTTTCCACACAACCATTACATTGTTAAAATTTAGACTCATAACATTTATTATTGAACTATTACATCCATTCAAACAAGATCTTGCTAGAACCACATCCTTCTTGATTGATTTCCTTTCCTTGAGTTTTTCAAAGTACTCTTCCGGTTCTTTAATCCTTTTGCCAATGCCTTAACTTTTTCTCGGTGTAATGCCATCTTGGTTCTCCTTACACGTAATATCACCATCTAGTTTTTTCTTCTCAGATAAATCTAAAGCCATTGTGGATTGTTGTACGTGTGCCATCAAATTGTCATTAGCATCCTCTTTCCTGTTTGGCACTTGTTCACAATTACCTTTTCCAGATAAGTTCAAAGCCATTGTGAATTGTTGTATGTGGACTATAGAATTGACTGTATTTATGCTTATTTTGTTGACTTGTGTTTAGGCGGGAAAATTATTTTGGCGGGATAATAGATAAGCGTATTTTTAACCGATATAGTATGAGCGACTTTTTAAAGCGATTTATGAAACACTAAAACCTTATCTTTTAGCTATTTTGGGCCACATTCAATCTGAACCCTTGGCAATTTCGCTCAATTATTAAAATTGAATTTCGAAAAGGTTCGTGATCCTTTATTGTCATGGTCCCCATATCAATATTGATTGTCTTTTATGTTTGAATATTCATCATCAAAATTTTAGCATTAACTAACCTTTACATGCTTGTAATTGTTTATAAGGTAATCATGGCCATCGAGTTTGTGGTGCGACCAAGCGTAAATTTTACCACGGGTTTCTTGAGCTTCCTCGATTTCTTGACCGTGCTTTCAATGGGAATCGTCATTTCTATTTAAGCGGAATACAAAGACAACGGAAGAAAGTAAGGATTATTGCTCGATTAGGAGGTCCCATTAGGATTGTAGGTAACAAATGGGTAGAATTTGTTCATGAAAACATGTATACGGATGTTCACATGTTACACTTTGTTCAAGAAGGTGATGACTCTTTTTACGTTACTGGCTATGATTCTAAAGGGTTGGAAGTTGAGGATTATGCTGGTGTAGAAAGTCGTCATATAAGGTTTCAGAGTTATCGGCTGCCATACCCTCAATTTCCACAGGTTATTTATAACAACTCATTTTTTGTTTACGTTTATTTAAGAATACGTGTATTTTGTTACTGTGTATGTTATAATTGTTAATCAGCAGATGGTGTTTCAGACATTGCCCGGTAATTTTCTAGATGGTATTGGGTTGCGTGGTACTGTTGTTGTTGTTGTTGAAGGAATGGAGTTTAATGTGGATGTTACTTGGGGCTATGAACGAGGTCATGATCCTCGTGTTTTGTATGTTATGGATGATGAGATGTGGTCGACTGCTCTTCAATATTCCGATATTGAATTTGGCGATGTTATTGTTTTTACTAAATTGGCAAAGAATAGGTTGAATATAACCGTGTTTGGTTTCGAAGGTGGGGCAAAGATACAGGGGCAGTTTCTTGGTGTGACGCAATTGTTTTTTCCACAAAATGATCTTGATAACGAAGATGGAGGTAGGCTTGAAATCTCATAATCATATTCAATAATATCATAGCATTTATCTTTAAGATTTATTTTGATATTTTTGAAACAGGTGATGAGCGAATGCAACACATTTGCCAATGGATTGGTCACCTTGATCATTTTGGTGAGCGAACTGATGTCTTTTACAGAAGGTCTACTGAAATTCTTCCGTTATGTAAACTTGTAAGTTTGTGTTTTGTGTGCACTTTGTTGTCTATGCATTTATGTAATTATATATAATTTTGTAATTGTTGCACACCGGGATATTCCAAACCATTTTCTTGAGAATCATCCTATGCATTTTATCAAAATGCACTTTTAGGAATGATGAAGTCGAATACATGATGCAAATTGATTGAGTATCATAGAGACAATCCATTCCGGTGAATCATGTTAATGCATTAGGTGTTGGACCTACTTTTTGAAGATTGTGAGTTTGAGCATGGAAAGATGATAAGGTTTAAGTTCATGTATGTAGAGTCTTATGATGGTTTGGTGTATCCTGTTTTCCATATTTGTTAGGAAATCAGATAAGGTTTAATTTCATGTATGTAGATTGTTATGACATTTTCTCTATATATTTTGTTGGGTTACATGAACAAACTTTTCCGTGGTTAAAGAGTGTATATACTTGTATTCGATTGGACTGTTTAGACTGTTACAAATTTTAACACTTTATGGTAAGTAGGACTTTCACAACACAACCATTATGTTGTAATCCTTCATATTAGTTCATAATATCACTATTTTTCCACTACTTTTGGTAGATGTAATCTTGGTCAACAGATTGGAGTGTCGTTGGTGTATCCACTGCTAGGACATTTCAAACCACTGCTAGAGTTGATGAAACCACTGCCAGAAGAATGAATCCAATGCTTGAATTAAACCACTGCTAGAGTTGATGAAACACTGCTAGAGTTGATGAAACCACTGCCAGAAGAATGAATCCAATGCTTGGATTAAACCACTGCTAGAATTAAACCACTGCTAATACTGTTGTTTAACCACTGTTTGTATATTGTAAGGCTGGTTCCAGTCGCGACCTGGGACGAACTGGGACAACCTGCGCCACGTCACATTTCTCTCTCCAACGACCCAAGAAAACTTTTATTTTAAAATCATTTTTAACATAAACTAAAATTTCATTAATAATTAAAATGTTACAATGCTAAATAAAAACAATCCGAAATACGTAAATCATAAATCTAATCAGAATGCTCCCGCATGCAGAGTCATACGACGGAGTACGAGAACGAGCAAATCCCTCCAACCGAGCCAAATCTTCCTCGTCTACAGCATCGTCTACACCATCGTCTTTGTTCTCCCGATAGCTCCAACTTATTTTGGTGCTGGCGTTGTTCGTTATATTCGAAACACACCGCCACAAGTTGTCAGCAACCTCGCGATCTTTGCGTGCTTGATCTTTCAAAAATTTGTCGATCACAGCTTTTCTTTCAATGGTAATGTCGTTGCAAATCTGGTAGTTTTGTCTCATTTGTTCCTTTTCCGCCTTTGCCTGGTCAAACAATTTGATGACGCTTATAATAGCGTTTTTTCGAGCCGCATCGTCGATATTGCATTGATTTTGAACGTACACTTGCATATCTTCAACAGAATGGGGAGACGGCAAGCCATATTAAATCTTGTGGGAAGTATTTTGATCTTCAATTGTGTTTGAAATTGTGTGTTAAAAATGTGTTTGAGGTGAAGTTGGTATTTATAGAGCGGTAAAATTGTTTTGAAAATGTTTATTTTTTTTTTTTTTTTTTTTTTTTTTTTTTTTATATTTACTGACCAAACGGTTGTTGCTTTTAGGGAAATATTTATTGCATACATTTATCGACAAAATGTACTATCACATATCCCAAAATATTCTGAGCAACTTTTTAAAAGCGCCTTTTTTCAATTTAGCGATTTATGATACACTAATAGTTTGTCTTTTATCTTTTTGTTCCCACATTCACTTCCTACCGACCAGAACCCTATCTTCTTAATAATCTAATACAACTGTCGTTTTCGTTCGATTATTAAAATTGAATTGTGCGAAAGGTTCGTCATACTTTATTGTCATGGTCCCCCATATCAATTTTGCCTATATTTAATGTTTCAATATTCGAACCTAATTAGGGTTTACATTTAAAATTATTTTTACTTTTTAAAGTATTGTATTTTACGTGTTCCTGTAACAGGATGGCACCTATTTGGAGTTCAGATCCTCGTTACCTGTTTGACGTTCATCTTTTGGGGGAGTTTTATTTCCAACCGTTGAGGTATGAAAATGGGGGTGTTTTTTATTGGAGTTTGTCCAAGGATAGGAAGGTGGACTATAATAGTATGTGCCAGTTTCTGAAAGAACATACTGAGCTAAATTTCCATTCGTTGTTTTTCTGTTTACCACAATGTCAATTAGAGGTAGGATTGAAACTAATAGAGTGCGATAGGGATGTGGCTGCCATGTATGACCTTGCTGATCGATATGGGAAGTTGATGATGTATATGGCACATAATCCCCAAAACTTATTTGATTTTTATTATCAAAATCTTAACTTTTGTGATTCTGAAGATGATTATACAACCAAATTGATTATACATGGAAGAAGATTAAAAGATGCAAGCAATATGACATATGATGAGCTTATTGCTTGGGTGAAGGAAAAAGCAAGCGTCCTTATTGATGTTGATGTCGATATGTCCGTTAGCCATAGGGATGTAGTTGCTAAGCCTAAGGTTAAGCGTAAGTTGGTTTTCATTGAAGAGCAAGATAAAGCCTTTGCAGGCGATCGATAAAAAAATTAAGGTGGTGCAAAAAAAAAAAAAAATCAAATCAAACGCTATTTTAAAGTCACATTAGATTCTACTTTGTGACACATACATCTAATAAACCAGGCGATATATGTGTCACAAAGTAGCATTTAGACCCGTGAATATCGCTTTTTTTTTTTTTTTTTTTTTTTTTTTGGGGGGGTTTTTGTTTATAGCAGACACTTATATTTTACAGTGCGTTAAAGTTACCAATTAATTCATATCACACTTACCACGACACGTATCCATATCGATTATACTTTTTTGATGGTGTAGGTTATGTTTTCAACACTACGTTACAAGCCAAAGATATCAACGGAGCGAGTTATAACACGGTATGTTCCCACAAAAGTACTTAGACAAACATAAATAAGTAAGTGCATATATATCCAACAAAATTAACCTTAATTGGTTTATAGAACATCCATAAGCATAAACATAAACATCATACATTCCTAACCATATACTAAACTCAAAACATATATGAAGAAACCGATTCGAAGACACCATAGACTTGAGCTTCTCAATGAATGACATAAGCTCCCTTGTTCGCTTCGCTTGTTCACAACCTTCACCAACATGTTAGCAATGTCGCCAAATCTTCATTTTGCAAAATATTCAACTGTGAAATACTTTGCACACATGAATCAAAGGGATACAAAAGCTCCAACTCGCAATCACGAAATCCTCTCGGTAACACGAGACCTAATATCTTGGGCTTTTTGGTTAATTCGTCATTCCACCCTAGTGACGGTAACCTCCTACTAAACTTCTCCACCATCATGTCTCTAACGAGACTAGAACCAGCAGCAGCAGACTAACTCTGGCGTAAAGGCATTTTGTAGTCATTTTCTTCTTTTGGTTTCTTTTTTTTTTTTTTTTTTTTTTTTTTTAACAAAACAAAGATTAAGATAGCCCTTTGGTTTATGTGTGTTTTATATTAGTTATAAGGTCTTGATATGATAGCCACGCATAGTTATTATGGCATTTTGACTTATAAGCCATATTGATTTGATTTGATAGCCAACTTGAACCAAAATAAGTATACTACACTACTTGATGAATTTGTTTACTTGAGGAAATGTTGAACCTTTGTTTCTCTTTAATTTGACAGGTTTACTTGAGGAGACGTGTTTAAACGTATTGCAAACGTGCATGGACTCACAATAGTTGTATTGCTAAATTGTATATTCGACAATTGTATTTAAGTGGGCTACTTTTATATGTCTTTATTTAGTTTAGTTTCCTTTATTTTAAATTGTTGAGCGATATTTTATAAGCATGTATATCACCCAAGTATGTAGAAGAAAGTATGATCTTTATATGCAAAAGACATTTTGGTACCCAAAATATATATGCAATAAGACATGTGTTTAATAGTACTATCACGTAATCCAATATATTACGAGCGACATTTTTAAAGCGCCTTTTTCTTCTTATCGATTCGCCCACTATCACATCGAAGCCCAACAATAACTCTACATTTAGGGCCCCTACATTTATTTACAAGTCAAATGCAAATCTTTTCCGCTTTGAGGTCAAACAACAATAAGTGTAAAAAAGTATTGTCACACAAACCAATGTATGCATCATGTCAAGTACTTTCACATAAACCAATGTATGCATCATGTCAAGTACTTTCACATAAACCGATGAATTCCAAGCGACCTTATTAACGCGCCATTTTCATCTTACCAACTTAAACCGAGTAGACAAACATATTTTGTTTTAGTAACCAAAAATTGGATACAAGGAATTATGAGGTTGATATTTTATTTTATGTTTTTATTTTAATTATGTCGATTATGCGATATAATTTTGCTTTTTTAATTCAACGTCAATGTAGGTTGTTTTGTAAAACACAAAACCCAATCAAAAGAGAAGAGATTGCGACGGTAAATATCTTGAGTGTTACTGTGCCACCAAACTCATATTAAGTTGCCTTAAACCTTGCACCCGCCTATATAATGAGACCCCAATGCACACTTATCTCTTCACAATATCCCCAAATCTTCTTCACAAACCCTAAATTCTACCACAAACCCCAAAATGCCATAAACCATAATTCACCACTAAAACCATGAA
This sequence comes from Chrysanthemum lavandulifolium, assembly GCA_022545495.1. NCBI lineage: Eukaryota > Viridiplantae > Streptophyta > Magnoliopsida > Asterales > Asteraceae > Chrysanthemum > Chrysanthemum lavandulifolium. The sequence goes on along the minus strand of CM040241.1, from coordinate 32,311,776 downwards.
TACTAAACCGAGGTTGTAAATCCAACCTCTTCTCCATCATCATCATCATCATCCGGTGATTTCCTTGATTCTTTCCATATCCTTATGATCCTCGACCTAAAAATCACCTTTTCTCCCATCATCGAAGATGATAGTGTAGAGAATCCAAGTGTATCTGGCGATGATTCGATGACTACTATAAGGAGGAACATCTTACTCCCAACCTCCAAAGCACCTCGCCTCAATGCGGGCCTCGAGCAAGCAATCCGCCACTTCCTATGGGTAGAAAGGTGGTGCTTGGTCTTCCGCACTGGTTTTGGTGCATCACACACATCGCATAGAAGAAATGCTAGGGAAGGGTGGATGGGTTGCATTTTGGTTGAAATACATGGAGGAAGCACAAAGGAGACCTTTATTTTCTCCATCATCAACGTTTTCATCAATCCATCCTTCATACTTTTGACCCTTAGCATCTTCGTTATAGAAGTCTTGTAGCTCCGACCATCGGGATAGAACGAATGGGTGGTTATGCGAGACTTCACAAACGCAATCCCGGCATTTAGTGTGATAGATGTGAGCGGTCATGCTCATCTTCACCGCTCTTTAGATGTTGGAGCAGATGATATGCACTAGATTAGGTTTAGTAGTAGTAGAAATATTAGTAGGAGATCATGTATAGCACTTTGGATTTGTAGTTGCATTTGAAGTTGATTGGGTTTTGTAAGTTGTAAGTCAGAACTGTTTCATGAATGAATGAATGAACAATTTGACTTCAATCTCTTCTCTTTAGAACTTTAGCTTTGTGAGTTTTATGGAATAAGATGTGGGATTTTGAAATTACCAGTTTGGATTGGTTAGGGTTTATGTGGGCGTCAATTGGAAGTGATTTGAAGATCAATTACTTCAACCGGGAGTGATTTGGGGAAAAATAAGTTTGCATCAAATTTACAAAACACACCTTGAAGACCGCATTACCATGAAATTGCTAGCGATGGATTTCAAACCACTAGCGATGGTTTGATAAAGTATAGCGATGGATACATCAAATTTACAAAAACCCGCAAGTATAAATTATCGTGAAAACCACCGGCGGTGCATTGACAACCAAAGCGGTGGTTTGATAGACAATAGCGATGGATACATCAAATTTACTAAACAACCCGTCAAGTATACATTAAGAGGAAGTCGCTATCGGCGGGTTGAAGACCACTAGCGGGGGTTTCATAGACGCTAGCGGTGGATATCTAAAATTTACAAAACACCCCCATGTGGTACATTAAGAGGAAGTCGCTAGCGGTGGGTTGAAGACCACTAGCGGGGTTTCATAGGCGCTAGCGGTGGATATCTAAAATTTACAAAACGACCCCCATGTGGTACATTAAGAGGAAGGCGCTAGCGTGGGTTGAAAACAACTAGCAGGGGTTTCATAGACGCTAGCAGCGGATACATCAAATTTACAAAACAGCCCCCCAAGTATACATTATCAGGTCAAGTACAAGAAAGAAGGAAAATCACGTGCTTATATTTACGACTTACATTTTTTTAAAATAATTTGTAATATAAGTGTAAAAAAGTATTGTCACACAAACCAATGTATGCATCATGAATAGGACCTTTCACATAAACCGATGAATTCCAAGCGACCTTATTAACGCGCCATTTTCATCTTACCAACTTAAACCGAGTAGACAAACATATTTTGTTTTAGTAACCAAAAATTGGATACAAGGAATTATGAGGTTGATATTTTATTTTATGTTTTTATTTTAATTATGTCGATTATGCGATATAATTTTGCTTTTTTAATTCAACGTCAATGTAGGTTGTTTTGTAAAACACAAATACAAATTAGACTAAGATTGACAACGTCATAAACAAAAGTAGTTACACTTAACTAGTACACACATAACCCACCATAACTAACCTAAACAAAACATAAACCCTAACATGAAGGCTTCACAAATTCAAAGGACCATTGACTCAAGATGTTCAATGAAGGATAACAAAGAAGAAACGCGAGCACGCCTTTCTAAGATGGAGGTCTGCTTCCTTACAATCTCAGCCCTATCTTCAATTTGCATCCTTCTCATGTGCCGAACAGACGCAACAGACGAGTTAGTTGGACCCACAACCAACAACTCTCCAATAAGCACATCCCTACGTTGTACACGAGCGGTTAGCTCGTCAATCTTCTCTTGCGGATCTAATTCATCCCGAACAAGATCCCTAACTTCTCCCCAATATTCCACAATCATCATAGCCTTGACGGATCGAGAGTTTTTCAGACGGGATAGTTGATCCAAGAGGGAAGACGGGGGTTGGACATTGTTGTTGTTGGTTGAGATGTTTTTTTTTTTTTAGAGAGGATTAAAAATAGAGTGTGGAAATATAGAGTGATAACCACAAAATGTGTTGGTAGTTGTGATAGGAGTTGTTAAATAGAGTGGAATTATAGTAGTTTTAAAATAGAAGTGTAAACCGTATATTGTTTACAAGGAAAAAAATGTATACTGTTTAGAAGTTATCATCATATATGTTTTGACTGTTAATTGATATTTGTATATAGTTTAGAAGTTATCATCATATACGTTTTTGTTTTGTCACAACAACACAAGTTCGCTAAACATAATTTCTTATATAAGCATAAATCGATAACATAAAATGTGTTTCCAAAATCACCAATGGTCCAAAAGCGTACATAAGCTACATATAACAAAATGTTCAAAAACTATACCTATAATCCATTTAGCGGTAATCCTAACCAAGTTATTCTCTACAAACATATAATAACACATAAAGCGCGAACTCGTGTTAACCGTGGTCTTTTGTCGATGAGACTTCCGCTATCTCCGCTTCTTCGAGTTTGACCAAAGCTTAACTGCGTATTTTAAATAGCTTAGGGTTTTAAGTAATGAGAACTATCCAACCATCGGGTATCAAAAGACCCTTTAAACCATTAAGCTCGAGTGGGTCATTTTAACAATTAGGGTAGGAGGTAGGATGGTGGGTTTTGAGACATAAACCAAGTTCTTGGCGGTGTTGGGGTCCAACCCTTTCATGTGTAATAGCACTTTAACAAGGATAATGAGATTATGTTGTGTTCATATGCCCGTGATACACGAAATTTTATCGTGTTTGCATACGACTATTTGAGCAGTGTGTATATGGTTGAAGGGTCCGAAAACAAAGGAATGATGTTAGTGTGTCGCTTAAAGTTATATTATACCATTGCCGACACCATTTCCTTATCCTTTTACAATGATCACCCCAAAACAAACCAACAATTCTCTACTATATTATGAACCAACAAAATTGTAGTGTGCGTGTATGACACGTGGCTTCTTTGATGGTTCACGGCGACGAGTACACGGTTTCTTGGTCCGATGAGATACGGAAAGTGTACAACACGTTTCTTGTTACGGTTTGTAATGGTTACGATGATGAGAGTTGAATCTTGAAGGGTAGAAAGGTAGTGCAAAGTGGTTTAGCCATGCGTATAGAGTTCATAAGCGTGCTTGTGTGTGTTTTTAGTGTCATTTTTTGTAGAGAAACTCCATGTTTCGTGTAACAAAGAGATGTCGAGATTATAAGAAATAGATGACATGGTTTTGTAATGATCGAAATCCTGCAAAAAAAATGTTTCGTATTCGGGTATGTTTTTATGTTGATATATATAAATTGTTCGTATATTTGTTTTTCCCTTATTTATTTGAAATTAATCATGTTTAATAGTAGTTTTGCAACAACAATTTTGTTTATTTAAGTTAGCAAAGGTTACAAAATTGTGTTTGGGTTTGTAATTTATCCGGTATGCGAGATGTGATTCTTTGTTGTTCTACCTTTTGAAAGTATACTTGGCATTTGTTACAAAATTGTAGTGTGAGGCTTGGATGATTGAATGCGGTTTTGTTACTCCCTTATATGTTATTAAGTAGAGTATTTTTATTTTATTTTATTTATTTATTTATTTTATTTTTTCATTTGTAGGAATATGAGCGAAAATCATCATGAGTAAACCAAACTACTTTTCTTTAATAAAATCCAAGTTGGATAAAAATCGAAGGAAGTTGTTTAGGAAACTTGTTTGGTAAATGGTTGGACCTTTCTTATTTTGACCACGAAGCACATATGATAGATTATGTTTTACAAAAACAATGTTATCCGAATGAAAACCATTATGATATGCCGATTGTATATTATATTGATGACCGTCCCTTCATTTTGATCGTCCGAGTTTTCGCTTATCACTTTGGTTTTAATTTTGGAAAAGTAAGTTTTGAAAAATATGGATCTGGACACCTCAATTTTATGTCAAGGGTTTTCCCAAAACATTCGAGTTCAAAATTACAAACTTAGATATTCTTGGCCTAATTGAGGATGAAGAGGCATTTGGTATCATATCGACGAAGATGCGATGCGTCTTTGTCTATTGTTAGCTTTGGAGGTTATCTTCATGGGCGATTATTGGTTCGGGAAGTTGATGTTTCTCTCATGCGATTAGTTGAAAACCTAGATGATTGGGATGCCTTTCCATGGGAGAGCATATTTGGAGGCATTTGTATGATGAAATTTTGGATGTTTGAGATAAACACAAGTGGGATTTCCTTCAAGGTATTAACAAAGACCACAAGTTTGTTCCAACCTATACCTTGTCGAGGATTCGTTTGGGCTTTCAAGGTTAATATTTTATATATCAATATAAAGCTGGATTCATTTGTGTATCAATATTTTATGCTATTATTTTTATTGAAATTCCAAAATCCGTATAGATTTGGATCTTGGAGTCTTTGAAAGAAGCATTCTATGGTGGAATAAAGTTCACGATATTATGCCAAGAGGAGTAAGCGTGGTCGAAGAATACACCCTTGAAAGATCGATTATAAGTTTCTTTTGGAAGGTAAAAGTAATATATAAAATTTTCTTATTAATGCAATCTTTTTTCTACATTAATGCAATCTTTTATTGAACATTATTATTTGTTTTTAAGGATTGAATCTGTTAAAGAATGACACCGACAATAGGCGAGAGGAGATCGATTGGTATATAAAGTTTCGGCATTTTCCATGATTACATACCTAGAACTCCACCGGTGAAAACAACACATCTCTGACAGTGGTTGAAGAAGATGGCGCGACGCATAAGCGTGGCAAGGCGAAAGGAAACATTTACCTATTATCGCGGGGTGAGGCGATATAATAGAGATCGGCATAACACGGGATCGTGTTATTACGAGAGTTAAATAAGCGTTTGTTCAAACTTGAGACAATTATTCGAGTTATTTAAGCATTTGTTCAAACTCATATACCCATCAATAATCACACGAATCTTGATAATAATATCGTCCCTTTTTGGGTTCTTGCTCGAGAAAGAAATGGGGTAATATATCCTTCTTCTTTTTTCTATCGTATATATAAATTGACATTATCGGGCGCTAGCGATGGATTGAAAACCACTAGCGATGCTTTCATATACTCTAGCGATGGATACGAAATTTACAAAAGCGCTAGCGATGGATTGAAAACCTCTAGCGGTGGTTTCATATACTCTAGCGATGGATACGAAATTTACAAAAACGACCTTCAAGTATTATCGAAGGCGCTAGCGATGGATTGAAAACCTCTAGCGGTGGTTTCATATACTCTAGCGATGGATACGAAATTTACAAAAGCGCCCTTCAAGTATTATCGAGGCGCTAGCGATGGATTGAAAACCACTAGCGGTGGTTTCATATACTCTAGCGATGGATACACGAAATTTACAAAAGCGACCCTTCAGTATTATCGGGAACACGCTAGCGATGGATTGAAAACCTCTAGCGGTGGTTTCATATACTCTAGCGATGGATACACTAAATTTACAAAAAGCGACCCTTGATTATCCATTATCTTTCGTATATATCCTTTTTATAAATACTTATTTTCATTCTTAGGAGAAATTGGAGTTAAGTAATGATCTCGGCATCTTAGTGCAGTTTTGTGATGAGCTTAATCATGATTTTCTTGACTTGTTTGAGTCAAGTCGATCAACATTGATACTAGTTCATCGGTAGCGGCTAGATGAATTTTCGATGGCGATCTTGCAAAGGTAATGTACAAAATCGGTAAACAAGTGTAAAACTCTTTCCGTAGCATAACATATCATAACGATAGGTTATTTATAATGACGAATTTATTATCCAAGAAGAATTAATGTTGCGACATGAAGAATTAGAAAGTGCCGGTTAAAAAGCGCGATTGATGCAACAAGAGAAGAGGTTGAGGATGGAAGAGGACAAGTTGATAATGAGGAAGAGGAAAAGAGGTTGCGGTATGAAAATGAGCGAAAGAAAGGGAGAAGCAATCATGAACTCGGATCATATGAAAGCCGGTGGGCGCGTTTTGCGGTTTCAAGAGGGTGAACAACGTTCGGGTGAAGCTAATTCGTATTATTGGACCAATGCATATCTTTGAAAAGAAAAGGCGATGCTCTAGCTTACGATCGGATATGAGTGAAAAACTTAAATTTGTCACGCCTTGGGTTGAGGTATGAAAATACTTCTTGACAACCTTTTAAAATATATCTTGTTAATGACAAATGATTATAAGTTTAATCGTTTCATATACTAGGATCTTACCTTTGCACCAATCTTTGTCATGAGTTCATTTACAAATGAATTTGATGAATTTCTTGGACAAATAGGACCACTTAGCGCAAGTTTCCTTGGTGTGACGATGTGTGTGTGGATAGAAGGTTTTGGGAAAGTTTGGTTTGCTTAGACCCGCCTAGGAAAGGTTGGCTAAGGGATGAGGCAAGTACTCATACAAGCTGTACATACTGAAATGATTTCTTATAAAGTTTATCACACTCATTCATGTTTGAAATTCTGACACATAGAGTTGTGGGTTAATTACCTTTGGCATGTTAGGCCGATCTGACTAATTGGGCGATGGTTAGTAGCTATTTTGTTAAACACATTACAAAATTCTTTGCCGTTGTGGTATGCTAATGGTGAAAGATACTCTATTCCATGGTCGGCGTTAAGCACGTAAAGTAACGATATATATACATATATATATATATATATATATATATATATATATATATATATATATATATATATATATATATATATATATATATATATATATATATATATATATATATATATATATATATATATATATATATATATTTAATAATCTTGATTAGCTTTTGCCATATATTGATATTATGTTTGTGACCCAAACGTTGTAGGTTTTCATGCCGATTAATGGCGGGCTCATTGGTTTCTTGCCCGTTTGGAGATGAACACGGCATTGTTACCTTTATGATAGCGGTCAAACTTTTGAAGAGGAATGGCGAGTTTTATATCAAGCGAGGGAGTGTTCTGAGGTTTGGCTATTTATTCATATGTCATAAGAATTAATACATAACCGTTTAACCGACTTTTAAAACATTAGTTTTTAAGGCGAGTGCTACTTTTGTCCATGACTACAATTACACGAGGTCTAGCACAAGCGCAAGTATTTGAGAAGAAAGGCATTGATCCGGCTAGTTATTTCATTACATTTACTATCATTGAACAAGTACCGCAAAGCGGTAGGGATATTTGGTGATTGTGGTATTTGGGTATGTATTTTTATACCGCTTGGCTTTTGGTCTACCATTGGATGTGAAGGATCGTATTCATTGCGCTTTCATACCGTGAACAAATGGCTAGTTTTTTTAAACACCGTGTTTGTGTTTAGCTATGTTCTATTTTTGTTGATGTATTACTTGAAACAAATTGATAACCATATGCTCCTTGAATGGTTTTGTATTGAACATGTTGTATTATACTTGTGTTCAAGCTAAGGTAGTGACGTTGCAAATTTGTTTACTAGTAATATTTTTCTATAAAAATAAGCAAAAAATATTAAACACACACCAAATTATATATATACAAAGTAGGCCAAACCCATGCATGCTAGTTTACAAATCTTGTCCATTCGGTATGCATTACTCAACATTACACACTAGGCGACTTTTTTGGGAGGTTTGACTATATCTTAGATATATCATTTGAGTATGGTGTAATGTACTTTTTAGACACTTTTAACTGTTCACTATTTTGTACCTTTTGTATATTTTGTACCTACTAACCAAAACTACCCCATATTTTATCTTACATATATTTTTGTTTTTGGACTTCTACTAAATATGGCATCGGAAAACACGAGAATCAAAGGCATTATGAATTATGGTATCAAGAATGGTCGTAAGTTTGTCCATTTACTTTTCTCTATTAAATTTTATTCAACAAGGATTTTGTTTCTTTGAATTATATCCATTGTTACAGAATGTATGAAAGCAGTCAAGATCTTGGGTTTGATGTTTATCATGGCGGTCAGTTTTTACCCTTAAGTTATTTAGGTGGAGATGTTTTACATTTGAGGTTACCTAGGTTGAGTAGGTTATCGTATTCTCAAATATGTGACATCTTTGTTGAAAGAAATTAAGGAGGATATTTGGGCTTGGTATTTTGTCTTCCAAGTAGTAGTGCGGAGCAAGGGTTGACCCTTGTAGAAGATGATAATGATGTCAAGCGTATGACATGGTGAGCTCCATGGTCTAGTTGAGATCTATGTTTGTCATCGACCACGGGTTCATTTAGTTACTTACTATCACAAGAACTTGTCTTTTGATTCCTCAGACGATGATCGGCGTTTAAAATTAAAAGTCGCGAAAAGAAAAAAAAGATGTCGGTATGCATCGTTTGAAGAACTAATGGCATGGGAAGAAGAGGAAAAAATTCACCGACCTACCTTAGGACACCTTATATCAAGCCTTTTGTTGAAGCTAGTTTATTCGGAGGAAAGTCGAATTTGGTGGTAATAATGACCTTGAATACATTCCTCCTTGTTTAAGGACTACGATCCGACCTTATGTGTCGGATGACTTTGAAGATTCTTGGACACGAGAACTCCTTTGTTACGAGTGTTTGTCAAGCGAGCGTGGGTTCGAGATTAGTCCGTTAAGAGGTAAGAACCTTTTGAGCGACTTTGAGGCTGCGATAATCATGACCTTGGGATCCACATTCTACTAGTTTACTCCCATCTATTCAAAAATGACCCTTTAAAGTGTAAGAGGTTTTTAATGACATTGATGGCCTTCCTACGGTTGGAAGCTCAGCTGTAGTTCAATATGTCCAAGAAAAGTCGTTTTGAAGCGGTACCTTGAAATCTAGGAGATTATTTGATGAATTTGAAGAAGTTGGTAGTAATCAATCGATGATATGAAGGGTGATGAGGCAATCGGTTTGGTTAATGATCAAGTGATAGTTGCGATTCCACGGTGATGGTTCCATGTCATACCCGACCTCTTGATCCAAGTAATTCGAAGGTATTATGAAGGCTACCATGTGGTAGTTATTTGATCTTCGGTGGTATGTACCTGTTAAACAATTGTATTTTGTTCCTTTCCTTGCATGATGACTAGTTAGTGTATGTTACAAACTACACTAACTAGTCATCATGATAAACAATTATTTTCGGTATGTGGTGAAGGCTTGTTAGTGTATGTTACAAACTAGTATGTGATGATGCTTCTACTACCATGTGTATGTTACATTGCAATTATTATGATTAAATATCTTGATGTCTATCGGCTGACTATCTCGATAACAAAACTACAACAATCATCTCAATAAATTGTTTCATAGATAAGATTTTCCACACAACCATTACATTGTTAAAATTTAGACTCATAACATTTATTATTGAACTATTACATCCATTCAAGCAGTCTTGCTAGAACCACATCCTTCTTGATTGATTTCCTTTCCTTGAGTTTTCAAAGTACTCTTCCGGTTCTTTAATCCTTTTGCCAATGCCTTAACTTTTACGGTGTAATGCCATCTTGGTTCTCCTTACGTAATATCACCATCTAGTTTTTCTTCTCGGATAAATCTAAAGCCATTGTGGATTGTTGTCGTGTGCCATCAAATTGTCATTAGCATCCTCTTTCTGTTTGGCACTTGTTCACAATTACCTTTTCGGATAAGTTCAAAGCCATTGTGAATTGTTGTATGTGGACTATAGAATTATTGTATTTATGCTTATTTTGTTGACTTGTGTTTAGGCGGGAAAATTATTTTGGCGGGATAATAGATAAGCGTATTTTTAACCGATATAGTATGAGCGACTTTTTAAAGCGATTTATGAAACACTAAAACCTTATCTTTTAGCTATTTTGGGCCACATTCAATCTCACCCGACGGAACCCTTGCTTTTTATTGCTGTTGTCAATTTCGTTCAATTATTAAAATTGAATTTACGAAAAGGTTCGTGATCCTTTATTGTCATGGTCCCCATATCAATATTATTGTCTTTTATGTTTGAATATTCATCATCAAAATTTTAGCATTAACTAACCTTTACATGCTTGTAATTGTTTATAAGGTAATCATGGCCATCGAGTTTGTGGTGCGACCAAGCGAAATTTTACCACAGGTTTCTTGAGCTTCCTCGATTTCTTGACCGTGCTTTCAATGGGAATCGTCATTTCTATTTAGCTGGAATACAAAGACAACGGAAGAAAGTAAGGATTATTGCTCGATTAGGAGGTCCCATTAGGATTGTAGGTAACAAATGGGTAGAATTTGTTCATGAAAACATGTATATGGATGTTCACATGTTACACTTTGTTCAAGAAGGTGATGACTCTTTTTACGTTACTGGCTATGATTCTAAAGGGTTGGAAGTTGAGGATTATGCTGGTGTAGAAAGTCGTCATATAAGGTTTCAGAGTTATCGGCTGCCATACCCTCAATTTCCACAGGTTATTTATAACAACTCATTTTTTGTTTACGTTTATTTAAGAATACGTGTATTTTGTTACTGTGTATGTTATAATTGTTAATCAGCAGATGGTGTTTCAGACATTGCCCGGTAATTTTCTAGATGGTATTGGGTTGCAGTCTTGTTGTTGTTGTTGTTGAAGGAATGGAGTTTAATGTGGATGTTACTTGGGGCTATGAGCGAGGTCATGATCCTCGTGTTTTGTATGTTATGGATGATGAGATGTGGTGTTGCTCTTCAATATTCGATATTGAATTTGGCGATGTTATTGTTTTACTAAATTGGCAAAGAATAGGTTGAATATAACCGTGTTTGGTTTTGAAGGTGGGGCAAAGATCTGAGGCGGTTTCTTGGTGTGGCGCAATTGTTTTTCCACAAAATGATCTTGATAACGAAGATGGAGGTAGGCTTGAAATCTCATAATCATATTCAATAATATCATAGCATTTATCTTTAAGATTTATTTTGATATTTTTGAAGCGGTGATGGCGAATGCAACACATTTGCCAATGGATTGGTCACCTTGATCATTTTGGTGTGACGATGTCTTTCTGAAGGTCTCTTGAAATTCTTCCGTTATGTAAACTTGTAAGTTTGTGTTTTGTGTGCACTTTGTTGTCTATGCATTTATGTAATTATATATAATTTTTGTAATTGTTGCACACGGGATATTCCAAACCATTTTCTTGAGAATCATCCTATGCATTTTATCAAAATGCACTTTTAGGAATGATGAAGTCGAATACATGATGCAAATTGATTGAGTATCATAGAGACAATCCATTCGGGTGAATCATGTTAATGCATTAGGTGTTGGACCTACTTTTTGAAGATTGTGAGTTTGAGCATGGAAAGATGATAAGGTTTAAGTTCATGTATGTAGAGTCTTATGATGGTTTGGTGTATCCTGTTTTCCATATTTGTTAGGAAATCGAGATAAGGTTTAATTTCATGTATGTAGATTGTTATGACATTTTCTCTATATATTTTGTTGGGTTACATGAACAAACTTTTCGTGGTTAAAGTGTATATACTTGTATTCGATTGAATTGTTTAGTATTACAAATTTTAACACTTTATGGTAAGTAGGACTTTCACAACACAACCATTATGTTGTAATCCTTCATATTAGTTCATAATATCACTATTTTCCACTACTTTTGGTAGATGTAATCTTGGTCAGCAGTTGGAGTGTCGTTGGTGTATCCTTTGCTAGGACATTTCAAACCCTTTGCTAGAGTTGATGAAACCCTTGCCGGAAGAATGAATCAATGCTTGAATTAAACCCTTTGCTAGAGTTGATGAAACCTTTGCTAGAGTTGATGAAACCCTTTGCGGAAGAATGAATCAATGCTTGGATTAAACCCTTTGCTAGAATTAAACCACTTGCTAATCATTGTTTAACCCTTTGTTTGTATATTGTAAAATTTGGTTCGATCGCGACACAGAATGACTGGGACAACTGCGCTTGCGTCGCATTTCTCTCTCAACGACCCAAGAAAACTTTTATTTTAAAATCATTTTAACATAAACTAAAATTTCATTAATAATTAAAATGTTACAATGCTAAATAAAAACAATCCGAAATCGTAAATCATAAATCTAATCGAATGCTCCCGCATGCGAGTCATCTGACGAGTGCGAGCGAGCAAATCCCTCAACCGAGCCAAATCTTCCTCGTCTGACATCGTCTACACCATCGTCTTTGTTCTCCCGATAGCTCCAACTTATTTTGGTCTTTGGCGTTGTTAGTTATATTGAAACACACCGCCACAAGTTGTCGACAACCTCGCGATCTTTGCGTGCTTGATCTTTCAAAATTTGTCGATCATGACTTTTCTTTCAATGGTAATGTCGTTACCGTCTGGTAGTTTTGTCTCATTTGTTCCTTTTCCGCCTTTGCTGGTCAAACAATTTGATGGCGCTTATAATAGCGTTTTTCGAACCGCATCGTCGATATTGCATTGATTTTGAGCGTACACTTGCATATCTTCAACGAATGGGAAGGCGGCAAGCCATATTAAATCTTGTGGGAAGTATTTTGATCTTCAATTGTGTTTGAAATTGTGTGTTAAAAATGTGTTTGAGGTGAAGTTGGTATTTATAGGCGGTAAAATTGTTTTGAAAATGTTTATTTTGTTTTGTTTTGTTTTTTTTTTTTTATATTCTTGACCAAGCGGTTTGTTGCTTTTAGGGAAATATTTATTGCATACATTTATCGACAAGCTGTAATGTACTATCATATCCCAAAATATTACGAGCAACTTTTAAAAGCGCATTTTTCAATTTAGCGATTTATGATACACTAATAGTTTGTCTTTTATCTTTTGTTCCCATTCACTTCCTACCGACGAGAACCCTATCTTCTTAATAATCTAATACAAGCTATCGTTTCGTTCGATTATTAAAATTGAATTGTCTTGAAAGGTTAAGTCATACTTTATTGTCATGGTCCCCATATCAATTTTGCCTATATTTAATGTTTCAATATTCGAACCTAATTAGGGTTTACATTTAAAATTATTTTACTTTTTAAAGTATTGTATTTCGTGTTCTGTGTGAGGATGGCACCTATTTGGAGTTCGGATCCTCGTTACTGTTTGGCGTTCATCTTTTGGGGAGTTTTATTTCCAACCGTTGAGGTATGAAAATGGGGTGTTTTTATTGGAGTTTGTCCAAGGATAGGAAGGTGGACTATAATAGTATGTGCCGGTTTACGAAAGAACATCTTGAGCTAAATTTCCATTCGTTGTTTTTACATTTACCACAATGTCAATTAGAGGTAGGATTGAAACTAATAGAGTGCGATAGGGATGTGGGTGCCATGTATGACCTTGGCGATCGATATGGGAAGTTGATGATGTATATGGCACATAATCCCCAAAACTTATTTGATTTTATTATCAAAATCTTAACTTTTGTGATTACGAAGATGATTATACAACCAAATTGATTATACATGGAAGAAGATTAAAAGATGCAAGCAATATGACATATGATGAGCTTATTGCTTGGGGTGAAGAAAAACAAGCGTCCTTATTGATGTTGATGTCGATATATGCATTAGCCATAGGGATGTAGTTGCTAAGCCTAAGGTTAGCGTAAGTTGGTTTTCATTGAAGAGCAAGATAAAGCCTTTGCGGCGATCGATAAAAAATTAAGGTGGTGCAAAAAAAAAAAAAAAAAAAAATCAAATCAACGCTATTTACGGTTGTTAGATTCTACTTTGTGACACATACATCTAATAAACCGGCGATATATGTGTCACAAAGTAGCATTCTGACCAGGAATATCGATTTTTTTTTTTTTTTTGGGGTTTTGTTTATAGCGAGACACTTATATTTTACAGTGCGTTAAAGTTACCAATTAATTCATATCACACTTACCACGACACGTATCCATATCGATTATACTTTTTTTGATGGTGTAGGTTATGTTTTCAACACTACGTTACAAGCCGACATATCAGCGGAGCGAGTTATAACACGGTATGTTCCCAAAAGTACTTAGACAAACATAAATAAGTAAGTGCATATATATCCAACAAAATTAACCTTAATAGGTTTATAGAACATCCATAAGCATAAACATAAACATCATACATTCCTAACCATATACTAAACTCAAAACATATATGAAGAAACCGATTCGATTACACCATAGACTTGAGCTTCTCAATGAATGACATAAGCTCCTTGTTAAATACGCTTGTTCACAACCTTCACCAACATGTTAGCAATGTACGCCAAATCTTCATTTGCAAAATATTCAAGCTGTGAAATACTTTGCACACATGAATCAAAGGGATACAAAAGCTCGACTCTGCAATCACGAAATCCTCTCGGTAACACGAGACCTAATATCTTGGGCTTTTTGGTTAGTGCAGCCGTCCGCTAGTGATGGTAACCTCCTACTAAACTTCTCCACCATCATGTCTCTATGAGACTAGAACCGGCAATGACTAACTAACTCTGGCGAAAGGCATTTTGTAGTCATTTTCTTCTTTTGGTTTCTTTTTTTTTTTTTTTAACAAAAAGCAGTTAAGATAGCCCTTTGGTTTATGTGTGTTTTATATTAGTTATAAGGTCTTGATATGATAGCCACGCATAGTTATTATGGCATTTTGACTTATAAGCCATATTGATTTGATTTGATAGCCAACTTGAACCAAAATAAGTATACTACACTACTTGATGAATTTGTTTACTTGAAATGTTGAACCTTTGTTTCTCTTTAATTTGTGAGGTTTACTTGAGGCGCGTGTTTAAGCGTATTACCAAGCGTGCATGGACTCACAATAGTTGTATTGCTAAATTGTATATTCGACAATTGTATTTAAGTGGGCTACTTTTATATGTCTTTATTTAGTTTAGTTTCCTTTATTTTAAATTGTTGGCGATATTTTATAAGCATGTATATCACCCAGTATGTAGAAGAAAGTATGATCTTTATATGCAAAAGACATTTTGGTACCCAAAAATATATATGCAATAAGACATGTGTTTAATAGTACTATCACGTAATCAATATATTACGGCGACATTTTTAAAGCGCCTTTTTCTTCTTATCGATTCGCCCACTATCACATGAGCCCAACAATAACTCTACATTTAGGGCCCCTACATTTATTTACAAGTCAAATGCAAATCTTTTTCGCTTTGAGGTCAAACAACAATAAGTGTAAAAAGTATTGTCACACAAACCAATGTATGCATCATGTCAAGTACTTTCACATAAACCGATGAATTCAAGCGACCTTATTAGCGCCATTTTCATCTTACCAACTTAAACCAGTAGACAAACATATTTTGTTTTAGTAACCAAAAATTGGATACAAGGAATTATGAGGTTGATATTTTATTTTATGTTTTATTTTAATTATATCGATTATGCGATATAATTTTGCTTTTTAATTCAACGTCAATGTAGGTTGTTTTGTAAAACACAAAACCCGATCAAAGAGAAGAGATTGCGACGGTAAATATCTTGAGTGTTCTTGTGCCACCAAACTCATATTAAGTTGCCTTAAACCTTGCACCGCCTATATATGAGACCCCGATGCACACTTATCTCTTCACAATATCCCCAAATCTTCTTCACTGAACCCTAAATTCTACCACAAACCCCAAAATGCCATAAACCATAATTCACCACTAAAACCATGAATACTAAACGGAGGTTGTAAATCCGACCTCTTCTCCATCATCATCATCATCATCCGGTGATTTCCTTGATTCTTTCCATATCCTTATGATCCTCGACCTAAAAATCACCTTTTCTCCCATCATCGGAAGATGATAGTGTAGAAATCAAGTGTATCTGCTGATGATTACGATGACTACTATAAGGAGGAACATCTTACTCTGACCTCGGCACCTCTGCCTCAATGCGGGCCTCGAGCAAGCAATCCGCCACTTCTATGGGTAGAAAGGTGGTGCTTGGTCTTCTACACTGGTTTTGGTGCATCAACACACATCGCATAGAAGAAATGCTAGGGAAGGGTGGATGGGTTGCATTTGGTTGAAATACATGGAGGAAGCACAAAGAGACCTTTATTTTCTCCATCATCAGCGTTTTCATCAATCCATCCTTCGTACTTTTGACCCTTAGCATCTTCGTTATAGAAGTCTTGTAGCTCGACCATCGGGATAGAGCGAATGGGTGGTTATGCGAGACTTCTGGCCTAATCCGGCATTTAGTGTGATAGATGTGGCGATCATGCTCATCTTCCTTTGCTCTTTAGATGTTGGAGCAGATGATATGCACTAGATTAGGTTTAGTAGTAGTAGAAATATTAGTAGGAGATCATGTATAGCACTTTGGATTTGTAGTTGCATTTGAAGTTGATTGGGTTTTGTAAGTTGTAGGTATAAGTTGTTTCATGAATGAATGAATGAACAATTTGACTTCAATCTCTTCTCTTTAGAACTTTAGCTTTGTGAGTTTTATGGAATAAGATGTGGGATTTTGAAATTACAGTTTGGATTGGTTAGGGTTTATGTGGGCGTCAATTGGAAGTGATTTGAAGATCAATTACTTCAGCGGGAGTGATTTGGGGAAAAAATAAGTTTGCATCAAATTTACAAAACACACTTGAAATGCATTACCATGAAATTGCTAGCGATGGATTTCAAACCACTAGCGATGGTTTGATAAAGTATAGCGATGGATACATCAAATTTACAAACGACCCATGAAGTATAAATTATCGGGAAAACCCTGGCGGTGCATTGACAACCAAAGCGGTGGTTTGATAGACAATAGCGATGGATACATCAAATTTACTAAACAGACCCGTCAAGTATACATTAAGAGGAAGGCGCTATCGGCGGGTTGAAGACCACTAGCGGGGTTTCATAGGCGCTCTTGATGGATATCTAAAATTTACAAAACGACCCCCATGTGGTACATTAAGAGAAAGGCGCTAGCGGTGGGTTGAAGACCACTAGCGGGGGTTTCATAGGCGCTAGCGGTGGATATCTAAAATTTACAAACGACCCCCATGTGGTACATTAAGAAGAGGCGCTAGCGTGGGTTGAAAACAACTAGCGGGGGTTTCATAGGCGCTAGCGGATACATCAAATTACAAAACAGCCCCAGTATACATTATCGGTCAAGTACAAGAAAGAAGGAAAATCACGTGCTTATATTTCGACTTACATTTTTTAAAATAATTTGTAATATAAGTGTAAAAAATATTGTCACAAACCAATGTATGCATCATGAATAGGACCTTTCACATAAACCGATGAATTCAAGCGACCTTATTAACTGCGCCATTTCATCTTACCAACTTAAACCGAGTAGACAAACATATTTTGTTTTAGTAACCAAAAATTGGATACAAGGAATTATGAGGTTGATATTTTATTTTATGTTTTTATTTTAATTATATCGATTATGCGATATAATTTTGCTTTTTAATTCAACGTCAATGTAGGTTGTTTTGTAAAACACAAATACAAATTAGACTAAGATTGACAACGTCATAAACAAAAAGTAGTTACACTTAACTAGTACACACATAACCCGCCATAACTAACCTAAACAAAACATAAACCCTAACATGAAGGCCTGCAAATTCAAAGGACCATTGACTCGAAGATGTTCAATGAAGGATAACAAAGAAGAAGCGAACACGCCTTTCTAAGATGGAGTGCGCTTCGCACAATCTCAGCCCTATCTTCAATTTGCATCCTTCTCATGTGCGAGCGAGCAGCGCCTTGACGAGTTAGTTGGACCCGCGACCAATGACTCTCCAATAAGCGCATCCCACGTTGTACGGCGGTTAGCTCGTCAATCTTCTCTGCGAGATCTAATTCATCCCGAGCGGTATCCCTAACTTCTCCCAATATTCCACAATCATCATAGCCTTAGCGGATCGAGAGTTTCTTTATGCGGGATAGTTGATCCAAGAGGGGAAAGGCGAGGTTGGACATTGTTGTTGTTGGTTGAGATGTTTTTTTTTTAGAGAGGATTAAAAATAGAGTGTGGAAATATAGGTGATAACCACAAAATGTGTTGGTAGTTGTGATAGGAGTTGTTAAATAGAGTGGAATTATAGTAGTTTTAAAATAGAAGTGTAAACCGTATATTGTTTACAAGGAAAAAAATGTATCTTGTTTAGAAGTTATCATCATATATGTTTTATTTGTTAATTGATATTTGTATATAGTTTAGAAGTTATCATCATATCGTTTTGTTTTGTCACAACAACACAAGTTAGCTAAACATAATTTCTTATAAGCATAAATCGATAACATAAAATGTGTTTAAAATCACCAATGGTCAAAAGCGTACATAAGCTACATATAACAAAATGTTCAAAACTATACCTATAATCCATTTAGCGGTAATCTAACCAAGTTATTCTCTACAAACATATAATAACACATAAAGTAGCGAACTTCGTATTAACGGGGTCTTTTGACCGATGAACTTCCCATCTCCTGCTTCTTCGAGTTTGACCAAGCTTAACTGCGTATTTTAAATAGCTTAGGGTTTAAGTAATGAGAACTATCCAACCATGGGTGTCAAAAGAGACCCTTTAAACCATTAAGCTCGAATGGGTCATTTTAACAATTAGGGTAGGAGGGTAGGATGGTGGGTTTTGAGACATAAACCAAGTTCTTGGCGGGGTGTTGGGGTCCAACCCTTTCATGTAATAGCACTTTAACAAGGATAATGAGATTATGTTGTGTTCATATGCATGCGATACGAAATTTTATCGTGTTTGCATCGACTATTTGAGCAGTGTGTATATGGTTGAGGGATGGGCTTTGATGGGGTGAGAGTTGGATCATCTGGGTGGGCCAACCCTAGTTACCATATTATTTTGGACTTATTTTGAAGAGCTTTTGTTTGGAGATTTCATTTCATTTTGATATGTTATTTTTAAGTCTTCAACTTGTAAAGATTTTAATTGTATGTTCTGATATGACACCAGAATGTGACACTTCTACCCTTGTCGGGTTGGGGTGTTACATATCACCACCCCCTTGTGCACCTACAAAGCAAGATCGAAACAGAATGTGCAATGGTCAATTGTCAACGTGAATACAACCATGGTTTGCACAAAGCAGCCAACTTACCTCATTAGTGGGATCATCGGTGGTAGACTAGCCAACCGGCTCAAATATGCATTACTTGGTGCAAAACATGGTTGTAACATTTCCGCATTTGTTGGAAGAAGATCCAAGACCGGATTAGAACCCTAGTAAACAAACAATTATAAAGTTAAAACAAATATAACGAAGTCCTAACTTATTTGACAAATACAAACAAATGGAAATGCTTACGGGACCAAAAAGTTGGGCATAATGGCGTTTGGCAAATGTTTTACCTTTGACCAACAAAAACAACGTGGTATCTTTGATGGTCTTTGTTCCACCATGAACTCGCTAGTGGGATAACTCTCAAGAATCCATATCTAAAATAAACGAAAATTATAAATGCATTGTATGAAGCGCTAGTAAACAAAAGCGATATGTTCATAAATGTATACACATCTAACCTTAAAAGCCAAGAAAAAGCCGTAAATATTATATGTTGCAATTGTAGAAGGGTTTTCTTGCAATTTCTCTAGATGAGCATTGTAATGCCGGGGTACCAAATTGGCTAAATTTTTGTAAAACGGGTCCACAAGAACTCTCCCAAGGATATGCATTCCATGCCCCAAAATCCTCAACTAATTGCAACAAATGATGTCAACAATGTACCAAGGTCCACGACCTATGAACACGATCTCGGCGACTAGCAGCAGACATACCCTTACAAAGATCCTCGGTGATAACTTTGAAAATTCCGTGTCATTCCCAAACAAATCTAAAAGCTCATTGCCTTTTACGATTACCTTTCTTATTAATTGTTTTTCGGAAAGACACGCAGCAAAAGGACTTGATCAATTTGTACATGGGGAGGCAACGACCAAAACGCAATCAGATCATCAATAGAAACTGTTCGACCGAATTTCAATACATTGTTCCCAATTTTGTATAAAATAGGGGACAAGAATCAAGAAGTTTGTCGATAATCACAGTGTTGTAAAACGAAATTAACAATATGATTGCCTTTACCTAGGTCAGAATATCTAACCATGGCCCAAAAGCATGTTGCTCGAGCAATTTCATTCGATCTGGATTCCTTGACAATTTAGACTTAATTTAGAAAACAAGTGTACCTTGGAGCAATGCAGTTACCTTAGCATCAAAATATTTGGGAATGTCGGCCATTTTCGAGTTTAATTCTTGAATAATTAGGGATTGATTTAGGATTTCACAATTTTCAATTGTGTTTTTTAGTAGTAGTGTTGCTTGTGTGTGTTTGTATTTGGGTTAAAATTTGAAAGCAGGTAAAAATTTTAAAAAAGTTGTAAAACTACTTTTGAAACAAGACTTTAGGTCTTGTTAATGTACGAAAATAGTTGCTTATGTTTTTACGCTTAAGTCGCTCAACCCGGGAAAGAACTAAATGTATAAAAAATATTTTTGTATCTTTGACTTTTTAACTAAAGGACAAAACCAAATTTCGCTAGATTCTAAAAACGGTCGCTTAGATTCGGTCATTTGAAAAATCATAAATGTAAAAGTCGAGAAAAAATGATTGGGTACACAAACTTGAAGGATGACATCGAACTTATATGAAAAGTAGAAAAGTCGCAAGTCTCAAAGTTTATTTTGAAATACCCAAACTTTTTCCTAAAAGTGATTATTACATCGAAAAAAACGATTCTTAGAATTTTCCCAATAAAAATACTCACCGAGTTTCAATAGACCGTTTGGGTAAGACTTGCTTGAGACCTCGCGAGATTATAATTTTGTTAGTATCATTCTTGAGCTCTGAATTTCAATTAACGTTGTCCATTTATGGTATCCACAAACACATCACTTGATCAGATCGAATCTCACTCACGATTGTTCCATATTCGCTGTTACATCATTAAAAATATAAGATAACACGAAGCTTAGACCATCCAAATTGTATAAGAAATCTCCAGGGTATATTATCTTTTTATTTTTCCATCTATGTGAGGTCTCAAGTTCAATTTCTATCATGTGCAAACAACTCAGAAGTCTGGTAACATCAACATCGCTTAAACCAATTTGGATTGTTAAATACAAGAACAAATCTAGCAATAGTCACCATTTAACTTAAATTTACCAGTTACATTTTTATTTAACGCACAATATACGTATATTATACCTTTTTTATACATCGCTGCTTAAACAAGATTAAAACTACATACCACATATACGTTTTATCTTTCTCATACGCTTAAACAAGAAAATATTGTTGTTGTAGTATTTTTCAACGCGTAATAGAAATGCCATGTTACTTAAACAAATACAATAAGAGTGTAAACTTTTAGTTCAACTTAAAAAAATTAAAAAAAAGTAAAATAAAGAATAAAAGCCTTAGAAACAACTAGGTTGTGTTTGGCTAGACGATTATAAAAGGGTATCAAATGTTTGAGTTTTTTAAATAAGCTATTTTTAAAAATAAGTTTTGTTTGTTATACAGGTTTATAAAAGCTTTTATAAGCTATAAGCCTACATAAGCTTAAAGACAATTGAAACGAGCTTTGTTTAAAAATATAATGATTGTCACGCAAAACCTGAATATATAAATCTGAATTTAATTTGATATATAATTATATGATTTTACATTAATAAGCTTCGACTCCAACTAATTCTTCGATCAACTATATAAAAAGTACAACATATCCATAGGTACAAAGTACAACCCACTGCTCTAAAAAGTAAAAAAACATGGAACACAACATAAAAGAGTTTAACAAAAAACAAAACACTTTAAGTATAAGCTCACTTATAAAAACAAGACTTTCATAATAGTCCACCAAAGTGTTCTGTTCTCTCTTCTGTTCTGTTCTTTCTCTCTCTAATATTTCCTGTTTGTCACTAATTCAGGTACACAAAAATCTCACTCTCAAAATTTCATATCAAGAATTTCAATCACTATTCATTTCATATCAAATTTTCAATCCAGTTTTACTATTTACAAAAAAAATATTCATTTTTGATCATATTTTCATTAAATTTGTGTTTATTTTTATTGAATTATGATATGTTTTGATGAAATAATTTGTGTTTATGAATTGAAATTTGAAAATTTGTTTAATTTTATTGGTTTTCTGTTGTTGATTTCATGAATTATGTAAAATTTTGTGTTTATGTATATAATTTGAGTTTTATTTTAAAGAAATTTAATGAGTTTTATTTGAGATAATTATGATTAGGTTGTTTTTTTATATTTTATTGGTATTTTAATTGGATTAATGATTGTGTGTAGATTAAGTTAATTAATTAAAGGTTTAATGATTGAGTTGTTTGAAGCTTTTATGATAAAATTTGCTTTTGCATGATTGCTTTTATTTTTTAATCAAAAGTTGGTTTTTGCTTTTTTTAGCTAGTGTTTTGGGTTGCTTATTAGTAGAAGTGTAAGAGTGCTTTTTTGGGAAAAAAAAGCAATATAGGAGGAGATAGTGTTTGGATTTACTTTGTAGTGTATGACACATGTGCTTATTGGATATAAATAGTAAACATTATTAGGATCGGAAAAGTAGGTAGGAGGGCGTCATTGATTAGTCATCTAAAATGGTTATGTGCTTATTGCGTTTTCTTACGTAAATAAAAACAATTTGGATAGAAAAAATAGTCGGCTTTATTTTACAGTGAAATAAGCAGTTTGTGAAATAACAGTTGGCTTATTATGATAAAATTTGCTTTTGCATGATTGCTTTTTTGATCAAAAGTTGGTTTTACTTTTTTTAGCTAGTGTTTATTTTTGGAGTGTTTGGGTTGCTTATTAGAAGTGTAAAATGCTTTTTTTGGGGGAAAAAAGCAATATAGGAGATAGTGTTTGACACATGTGCTTATTGGATATATATAGTAAAAATTACTAGAATCGGAAAAGTTGGTAGGAGGGCGTCATTGATCAGTCATCTAAAATGGTTATGTGCTTATTGCAGTTTCTTACATAAATAAAACAATTTGGATGGAAAAAACAGTCGGCTTTATTTTAGAGTGAAATAAGCAGTTTGTGAAAAAACAGTCGGCTTATTAAGGAGATAATCAGTTTGAAATAAGCAATCTCTAACACCCTTTTGCAACTCCAAACCGCTTCTTCAAATCTGATCATTGCACACTTAAATATGCTGTAATTGTCAATCTGTTGTTTCAAAACGCGATATGCTGACAAAAAGTGTAACAAGAAATCCCATACTTTCGATCTGCATATGTTTTGTGAATAAATGTGTATTTATGGATAATTTGTATTTGGTGATTAAAGTTGTGATCGTGAGGGAAAATGGGGTCAGAAGCGCCGAAGAATGTGGTCATTCATGTGACTGGCTTCAAGAAGTTCAATGTGTTTGCTACCAACCCTACCGAAGCATTAGTATCTAATCTAAAAAGTTATGTTGAAAAGACCGGTTTACCCCCTGGCGTTTCTTTAGGTAGCTGTACAATTCTGGAAACTGCAGGAGATGGTGCGTTGGATATGCTTAAGAAGGTTTTGGAAGCGAGTGTTTCAAGCGAGAACAAGTCTGGTACCACAGAAGTTGTGTGGGTGAGATTAATATTCATCTTACTACCAATTTTCTTTTACTTTTATTCACAAGGTTTTAATACCTGTAGGAAAAAAACTCGTTCTCAAGTTGATATTTTTGACCTTTTTTATGTTTGTATTTCATCATATAGTCACTAAACAAATTGTTTAATTGTTTCACTTATGGTACGCTCTATTTAGTCCACATACATTTTGACTTGCATGGTCAAACCAATTACTTGTTATATTTGAATTGAGATTCTTTTAATACAATTTTACGACCAACAATCTGACATCCTTTTTTAGGGATTTTCATTAAATGTAATGCAAGCTGTCACTGTTATCCTTGAAGTTTTGAGAGTTTCGTATCAAATTTGGTTTTGAAAATTGGTTTAGTTGATGTAGGAAGTCAAATTGTATTTTAGAAACAAAGGACGTATACAGGTGTCTCTTGGTGTCTATTAATTTAGTACGACTTATGGAGCAATATATTTCCGTTATTATTCTTGATATTGAGTAATAATTGTTATTATATAATTTTCCAGCTGCATATGGGATTAAATGGCGGGGCATCAAAGATTGCCATTGAACGACAAGCAGTAAACGAAGCCACTTTCTCGTGTCCCGATGAGCTTGGTTGGCAACCAAAGGTATTACTGTTTTTTCATTAGACTTCACGTAATATTAGAATTTGGTTATCTGATTATGTTAATATACTTCTTTTTTCAGCGGCTGCCAATTGTCGCAGGTGATGGAGAAATAACTCGAATAAGAGAGGTAATTATTGTTCTGTTTCTGGCATCTTTTCTACCTTGTTATTACTCCCTTCATCCCTAAAATAGATTGCGTTTTCTTTATATGGAACTCCGAATATAGTATTGACATTGTTGTTCTTTGTTTAAAGTTATTATGATAAAATGTTTTATAAGCTATCAACAGTCGCACCAAAAATACAGTGAATAGTCATACGCATGGTGCTTTAAGATCTTCAGACCCTACGTTTGAGTCTTGAAGCACCATTTGACTGCTTGTTGCACGTGTCTTGTGGAGTGGTTACCAGTATTGTTAGAATGAAATTAAGTATCTTGATATGTAAGGAAAACTGTTCTTGTAGCTCCCTTGGTTTAATGATATTTTAAAGTACCTGACACGTAGTCAAGAAAAGTGGAGTTGACCGTTAATTAAATGCCTTGAAATATCATTGATAACGACGAACAAGTGAACTCTAGCAATCCAAATCAGTATCGCCCACTATGATGACGATATGTAAACGCACACATTTAACTTCAAAAGTTCTAGAAATAGGGAGTGTTGCAGTTTTTAACGGATATATTATTATGGAAGTGAACTCTAGGATTCCATATCAGCATCACACTATATTGGTAGTAGGTAAATGCGCATATCTAACCTGTTCCTGAAAAAAGAAAATGTTGCAACGTTTAATGGACGTCTTAGAGTTCTCATAGGTGCCAAGATGGGTGGGCCGGGTAAGGGGTTGAGACTGATTCTGTCCCAACTGATCAATTTAGGTTGTTGTATGTATTAAGAAGACGGTAGGCGACTTTAAATGTTTGACCCGTTCCCTTATGGTTTTTACCTTTTCTGACCCATTTGAGCTTAAATACAAGTCAAATTGACCCATTTGATTCTTTTTGTTGTTTTGAAGACTTCTTTCTCCGTTGATGCCATCCTGGAGTTCTTAAAGAGTATCAAGGGCTGTGATGCAATGATCTCTGATGATGCAGGGCGTTTCGTGTGCAACTATGTATACTATCATTCCCTCCGTTTTGCAGAAGAGAAAGGTCACAAATCCCTTTTTGTACATGTCCCTCCGTTTACAAGGATCAATGAAGAAGCACAAATGCAGTTCATGGTATCCCTTTTGGAGGCCATTGCGTCAACTTGTTGATAGTATTTATCATCCATGTCTATTACAACCGCATCTCTTTTTCTTACTTTTCGTATGTTGTTGGACTGTTCTCTTGTAAATTGCTATGTTTTCTTGAGATAATTTAAATCTGTTAGAGATTGTGGTTGGGTGGTTGAAAGTATAAAAATATGAACAAAATAATGCAATGCCTTCGAAAATATGTTACTGCAAACTTGATGAATTTTACTTTTCACGTGTTGGATCTGAGGCGGTTTGGCATGAGATGGATATGGGTAATCTTGGCGCGAGCTGGTTGAGGTTGCCAGAATTTCAACCTTATGCAGAATAAATCTGTCATACGCGGAAATTTCTTAATCAAAGGACATTATACGAAGTATATTCATTTTCATTTGTTGTCAGCCTTTTTTTTGGACTTTTTTTTTAAGGTGCGACAGATGCATTATTCTTTTTCTAGATCTTCGAACATATTCGAGGTCTCAATGTCACAATTGTAAGTTCGGCCAACACACAGTATTGGACTTTTGTATCGGGGAGCAGCCTACCGTAGCAAGTGTCCTTTACGCTGAGAATATACTACTTCTTAGACTTATCGTCTTGTTCACTGGTTTGAGTTTAATCAAACAAACGAATAAACACTTGATGAGACTATTTTATGTGTTTATGTCTTTTTTGTCAAAAATTAAGTTTGTTCATGGTAGTTTATGCTAGTTTAAATTTATAAACAAACATAAAGGAACAAACAGTTTTCATTAGTTTTCTGAATATATACTAGGTATCCACTTTTGAATATGTTTGTTTTGCTTGCTCAAGTATAACTTTTTACTTAAAACATGTAATATAAGTAAAACGTTAAACTTAAGCAAGCGAAACAGAGGTTGATAGTTCGATCCTTACTTCCTGCAAAAAGGCCGAAGGTATTTTGGAAACAACCTCTCTACTTTCGGGTAGGGGTAAGACTCTATACATCTCACCTTCTTCATACCTCGTGAAAGACGGGATTGAGTTAACGTTGATTTTCATGTAATATAAGTATAAACATTGTGCATAAGTGCACGTACGCAAGCAAAACTTAAGGCACCCATTACTAAATATTCACAATCGAAAATGAGATTGTTGTTCATGTTTTTTTAATGCGAAAAAAAATAAAATAAAAAATAAAAAATAGAAAAAATACACTGAAAATAGGAGGGGTTTTTACTTTTTAGTATACTCATGAACCAAATGAAAATTCTCTTTCATATGTAAAATTGTGCAAAGTCTTGATTTTTTTGAAATGCACTCTATAACTCTTACTCTGTGCAAGGGCGGAGCCAGGATTTCACATTAAAAGGGACCGATTTAAAAAAAAATAAAATAAATAATAGCGATGTAGTTCGAACCAATTTGACAAAGCACTTTTTGATTACAAAGATTAGTAACACTTCTTTACCGACACTTCATTCATTTATATGCTTTCATAATTCAAATCTTTCAATCAATTATTATAATATAAAAGACTGAGATAAATAAAGTTTAGAAAAACACTATAGAACGAAAAGAAAAATATAATACGGGAGATAAAAACAGTAAACATTAAAACTTAAAACTAGATAAGGATTATTCACCCATTTTATATTTAAAGTACTAGTACTATAGTTTTACTATTTCATACGAAGTAATAAATTACTATGTACTTTTTTATTGGACTTAAAATTAAAAAGTTACATTCTCAATAAAACAAAAATCTTCTTCTTCTTCATCTATACCTCCCATTTCTCTCACCCTATGCACCATCTTTACAACACAATCTTCATCACAAACAAACGATTCACTTACCAAACACCTTAAGGTCCGCCCGGTGAATCTGCAATATTAAGAGGGGCCGATTATTGATATTCCTAATACTTTAGGCTTTCGGGGCTATATTGTAGTAGGCTTGTTGGGGGAGGCCTAACATCCGCTAGTCACCCCATCCCCATCCCCTCCGCCTCTGACTCTGTGTTCTTGAGATTGATATGCAAGAGAAAAGAAGAGAAAAAGAAAGAAATTGAAAAAATTGTGTTCTCAAGATTTTTTATAGGGAAAGCATGAAAAGAAGTGGAAGAAAGAAGTGTTTTTCTTGGGTTTTGGAGTTTGCTATGCATGAAATGATTGTCTATTAGAGTTTTTTCGTAGATTATTGCCTTTGTAGTTTTGTTTATTTAGTGATATCGATGGCTTATGGGAAATCATTTGTTGTGATTGAGGAGTATCGTAATGAAATTAAGGCCTTGTTTGTTTTTTTCAAAGAAGAGCTTTTTTCCTCTTATGTCTGCAGCGTGAGACATTATCATTCAAGAGTTTGTTTTCGAGACGTATAGAGGATATAATCACTTCTTTCCTCTTCACCAATGAGACATAATTTGGGTCTTTTTCCACTTCTTCCTCTACACCAATGCGGACATAAGAGGAAAAATGAAAGAAGTCTTGATAAGCAAAACAAAGCAGTGCCTTCTTTGCGGATGAAGAGCTTAAACGTATCTCTTCTTCCTCGCAGCATGGTTTGCGGATGAAGAAATAAAGCTCCGAAAAACAAACGACACCTAACTCATTTACTTGAAATTCGAGGTTTATATTATTGTTTTATCGAAATTGATAGAAATTATGCACTTTAGAATTATTAAGATTCTATACGTAGAATCAAAATCGTTTTCTTTCTGTTACGTATCGTAAAAGTAGGGTGAGCAATCCCGACCGACACCGACTCGTCCGATCCGACACCGACTCCCTTCCCAATACCGATCCGACCGTAATCGGGTGGTTAGTTGGTTTTAAGTGGTAATCGGGTTTGGGACTGTCGAAATCGAGACGATCCCGAAAACGTAGCCAAAATCAAGATTTGAGGCGATTATCTGACCATTATCGGTCGAAGTCGGTTTGGGTTTTCCCCATTGTCGGTGTCGAATTAGTCGGGACGGGTCGGGATTCGTCCCGATGCTCACCCCTACATAAAAGTGCAAAATCCTAATAACAATAATGAAAAGGGTAATTTGGACATTTTGAAAAAAGAAATAGTTGCTGGTCACTCATCTCCATTCCCCCTTTTATTCTACACACAACATACATTTCCAATTTCCAAATCAAACCAACCTTCTCTTCTATTCTATTCTCTTTCAGGTATAAATAAATAAAATCTCTCGTTTTAAATCTAAAAATATCTATTTTCTAATCAGATCTCGTAATTTACACCTTCAATTCTCACTTAATTCGAGTTTATTATTATGTTATTAACGCTTTTCTGCTTGATGACGTCACCAATTAGGGCTCAGTTTAGGCTTAGATCGTTATCTTATAAGATTTTGTGATCTGCATCTATTAGATATTTTTGTGATGACGTCAGCATTTTGAAAGCAGTTGTGTTAACTAGTTACGGTTAAGTCGTTGTTGCGTTAGAGAGTTAGATTGTTATCAACGGTGATGACGTCAGCAGTTAGGGCTCAGTTTGTGTGTTTTAGATTTAGATCGTTAGTTTTTATGATCCGATCTATTTGTTATATGTATATATAATGATAATCATATCGATGAAATGATTAGTTTTGAAATCAGTTGTTTCGTTAAGTAGTTAGTTACGGTTAAGTTGTTGCGTTAGAGAGTTAGGTTTAAGTTTATGTGATCCGATTTGCGTGTTTTAGGTGATTTGTTGCGATGCGTGATGAAATTACTTGAAATTAGGGCTCACTTTATGCAAATTAGGTTTAGATCGTTAGTTTATAAGATTTTGTGATCGGATCTGTATGTTGTATAATCATATCGATGAAACGATTTTGAAATCAGTTGTTTCGTTAAGTAGTTAGTTACGGCTGCGTTAGGGAGTTAGGTTTAAGGTTTTGTGATCCAATCTGTATGTTTACGGAATCAGTTGAGTCGTTAAGTAGGTACGGTCAAATTTACGGAATCAGTTGTGTTGCTAAGTAGTTATGGTTAAGTTGATGCGTTAGAGTTAGATCTGCATGTGTAATGTGTTAGGTATTGGAGGCTGATGAATTCATATAGCGCTTAGGTGTAAATCATGCAATTTAGATTTGGATCACTAGGTTTTTTATTTCGTTATCAGATCTGAATAGCTTGGGTTTTGGAGTTTGCTATGAATGGAATGACCGTCTGTTAGAGTTTTTTCTTAGATTGTAGCCTTTGTAGTTTTGTTTAGTGATATCGGAGGCTTATGGAAATCATTTGTTGTGACTTGTGACTGAGGAGCGTCTTAATGAAATTAGCTTATTTACTTGAAATTCTGAGGTTTATAATATTGTTTTGTCGAAATTGATAGAAATTATGCACTTTAGAATTAGATGGCTAGGTTTAAGTTTAAGATTTCATGATCGGATCCGAATGGTTTAGTTTGGATGCTGTTTTGTTGCTACTAATGAAATGATTGCTGATTGATGATTTGTGTGCTTGAAGCTCTGCTGATCTAAACCTTGTAGGCTCTATTAACGGATCTAATTGCTTTATATAGGGGGTGTTTGTTTAAGCTTATCTGCTAGGCTTATGAGCTTATTGAACTTGAAAGCTGATATATGCCTTATGAAATTGTTCGCATATTCGAGATGATTTTATGTTGATGATTGCTGGAAGGGGTTCACCTCTTTAGTATTTCTGCTTGATTACGTGTTTACCCTTGTCCCTACCTAAATTAGATGCTTGTTGTCTGTTATAGATGCATGTATATAGTTTATATAGTATAACTTACACTAAGACTTGATTTTGTCTGTAGGATCCCTCGTCTGAATTAAGATGGGGCTTACATTCACCAAACTTTTCAGCCGGCTTTTTGCCAAGAGAGAGATGCGTATTTTGATGGTGGGTCTCGATGCAGCTGGTAAGACCACCATTTTGTACAAGCTCAAGCTCGGCGAGATCGTCACTACCATTCCTACAATTGGTACGTCGTTTTCAGTATTAGTTTTTCCTAACCAGTAATATGTCTTTTTAGTAACGAATACAGAAGTCAATAACATTTGCATAGCGCGGGTAAGGCATTGGGTCTCTATATAATAACGTTGGTGACTGGTGCCATGATGGTAAATGTGGCAAAAGCAGAGATGCGTTTTGAGATTTAATTTTTGTTTCTCTAAGCATGCAGGGTTTAACGTGGAGACTGTCGAGTACAAGAACATCAGCTTCACTGTCTGGGATGTCGGGGGTCAAGACAAGGTAGCTTCTTCATTTTGTATCTGTTAAACATTTTAATACGAAGATGCACATATTGGTGTCGATGATTTAACCAGTAGCTTAACATGTGTAGATTGATGTATTGTATATGTGCAGATCCGTCCACTATGGAGGCACTACTTCCAGAACACACAGGGTCTGATCTTTGTGGTCGATAGCAACGATAGGGATAGAGTTGTTGAGGCAAGAGATGAGTTACAGGATGTTGAATGAGGTAAATTTTCATGTTGAATACATATTATTCGTTTTCTAGTATCAAAGGCATAGGTAAATTTGAAAGACTTCATGAGTTCATGCATACTGTATTTACCATATTTTACATGCTTGCGTTTATATAGTACAGATAACACTTATGGTGCATGTTGCTTTCTGATCCATGTCATATGCTCTTTGACTTATAGTTGGCATAATAATGGTGGGTCAACACGGTCACTTTTTTATACTTGCCGAAATAGGTTGGCTGGGCTGACCTCAGATTTATATACTTCATAAGTATCTTTTGTGCCAAGTATGATTGCAAGCATTTATAATAATCCGGTTTCTTAATAAAATGGTTTATAGAGACCTTGTGCATGAAAAGGGGACTTTAGGTGACATTTGATTTGTTTCCTTTCTAAACTATTTTAACGCTTGGCCTGTTAAAGATTACTGGGTGAAATTTGACACTTCTCTCTTACTGGCAAAACCCATTTCTGTTAAAGTTAACTGATGTCATTCAATCATGGGATATAGTTTCTGTTGTATGAAATTAAATAAAAAAGTTGATGTAGACTAGTTCAAGTTGTCAGTGTCATCCCTTTACCCCTTCAGCTATACTGCCTATTCTAGGGGGTGTTTGTTTCGGCTTATGGCTTATTTGGTTTTGGGCTTATGTTTCATAAGCTTACTTTTTGTGGGGCTTATTGACATAATAAACTTAGATAAGCCGAAAAGTTTCAAAATAAGCGACAAAAGTGAGCTTATGAAACATAAGCCCAAAACCAAATAAGCCATAAGCCGGTTATATAAAGCCGAAACAAACAAACAGCTAGTTCATTGTTAAATTATCCTTTCAGTTTTATACTCTCTGAAAGCGGGTTTATAAAATAACTTAAACT
This sequence comes from Chrysanthemum lavandulifolium, assembly GCA_022545495.1. Taxonomy (NCBI): domain Eukaryota; kingdom Viridiplantae; phylum Streptophyta; class Magnoliopsida; order Asterales; family Asteraceae; genus Chrysanthemum; species Chrysanthemum lavandulifolium. Next base: position 32,279,737 of record CM040241.1, on the reverse strand, counting down.
GTGTAGTGTGTACTAAAAAGTCATAAAATGCTTATTAAAACTAACCTCAACTATATTTTATCACTAATATTGGAAACTCTTCGTCAAATTAACTTTGCAATAATCAGTTGTATCTTTGCAATCAGAAGTTATGTGCTTCAATATTTTCATTTTTATGAAAAAATAGTGGTTATGATGAGATCAGCTCGTGATGTGAGCTTATCATTCCTTATATCAAGATAACATTGGCCAGACTTTACTAAAATGATGATCTTATACCATGCTTTTCAATTGTTAATGAGACCACTGTGTGTTAATGCTATCTAAAGCTCAATCCTACATTTGTTGATATGGAAGAAAAGTAGGTTTATGCTGTTGTATATTTGTTGTTAGGTTTAAATAGTCTATTTGATTGTAGCACGGTACTGGTTTTTTAATGAGAATACTCCAAATCCTACTTCATTGTAGGACGAGCTAAGAGATGCAGTTCTTCTTGTGTTTGCCAACAAACAAGATCTGCCTAATGCAATGAATGCTGCTGAGATTACTGATAAGCTTGGGCTCCACTCTCTTCGACAACGCCACTGGTAATGTTTCTCTAACGTCTTACTTATTGCATCAGTATAAGATGTTTTGCATTGAATGTTACACCTCACGATTACAAAAATGTATTATAGTTCAAGTCCCCAGGATGCCCTAGTGAGGGGTATTTTAGATAATAGAGAAGGACATATAGTAAGGGGGTCTTTGTTTAAGCTTATATAACATAAGCCGTGTTCGGCTTATATAACATAAGCCACAGTTTTGTGACTTATTTTGACACTTATGGGCTTATATAACATTGTCAATGTTATATAAGCCCATAACTGTCAAAATATGCCACAAAATTGTGGCCTATGTTATATTAGCCAAAACAAACACACCCTAAGAAATATTGAAATAAGAAGAATATATTGGAGAAATATTTTATTTTTCTCGAGATGTGCAACTTTTACTTGTTTTTATTTTTCTCTTTAATTCTTGATTAAGTATTTCGCTGAGGGAGAACAAGTTTAGTTATGATTAAAGTTTAAAAAGTGGATTGGTTGAACTAGTGAACCGACACTCTCACTGTTTCTATGCCTAAATATTGGTTATGTGGTAAAGGTTGCAACTTTTATGAGACCAAACGAACTCCTTAGGTGCTGGGATTTGGGGCTGATTAGGACAACAGCGATCTGGTATTCTGGTTAAAGACTCGGACTTGACTACGTATCATGACAGATCAGAGAGACTGGTTAAGGAGTAAGTACCTTTTAAGGGAAAAAGACAGTTAGCTATCAGTAATTGTTTTTCACTCCCGAAGGGACTAGGGTCCATAATTCATGCTCTCTGGTCCTTAGCGAGGCTAACTAATTCTAGTCTTAATCCTGGCTCTTTTGTCCTACTTGGCTCTGTCTCAATACCTAAGCCTGTTGTGTTTTGGTAGGACCATGGCCTACTATGAATAAGTATGCTTTGATGGGTGGGCTCGGGTCAAAGGGTCATATATTGAGCTTTTGAAATAGTTAAAGGTGCTAAATATGATTACTAAAACTATTAATCTAATCTTTTGAGAGCGTGACTTTGTACCCTGTTAGACTCATTTGATGACCCATTTATAGGTAATGGGTCAATACCACCATCTATAGTTATGAAGGATCTTGATCTTACATTGATTGCTCGAGTTTGTGTAATCATTTGTTTTCGAATTTCTATTATTGAGAAAGTTCCCGGTTTACACACTTTGTTTTATTAGGTTCTTTAGTTCTTTGATTTTTGATAGAGGTGGCAAAACGGGCCGGGCGGGCACGGGCTACGGGCTAAACAAGCTATGGGCTAAACGGGCGCGGGCTAAACGGGCACGGGCCAAACGGGCTCATGTTATTCGAATCGCTTTTAAAAAGACCCAAAACGACGAAATAAATTTCTCAAACGTAACACCTCGTTTATATTTAAAAAATTAAATATAAGTTTTTCTTTAAAAACAATATAATGTTCGATAAAAACATGTGCCCATTATGCCCATTTCAAAAAAAGGAGGGGGTCAAAATGTGCCCAAATCTTTTAAAAGTTTGCCCATTTAGCCCATTTTTTTGATTTTGGGCACAAATTGCCACCTCTAGTTTTTGACCTTCAAATCTTAATTTAAACTTCATGTTCCGATCAACTTAAACCAATCTGTTTTATAGATTGTTTTTCTTTTTAGCCAATAATTGTTGCAGATTACTTATATTTATAACTGGGTTTGTCTAACATTGTAAGCTGATTGATTTTGTTTTACAGGTACATCCAGAGCACCTGCGCTACTTCTGGCGAAGGACTTTATGAGGGGTTGGACTGGCTCTCCAACAACATTGCTAACAAGGCAAGTACTTTACATCATTTTTTCAAAACTACTTCAAAAACGATTCATCAACTTTTTAAACAATTTTGTTTTTATTGCATCTGATGTTATTTAAAATCTCGTGTTTTGTTTCTGTTTTATCAGGCATGAGGTGATGATTAAAGTGGATCATGAGCTTGGAATACCAGCGGCAAGTTTTGCTTTTCATTTGGTCAGGTCACTTTCGCGTCTTGTCGTTCTTGTGGCTGGTGCGAGCAGTTATGGAACTTTGTTTGTTAAAAAGGCTTTTTGCATTTGATATATAGGGGGGCGTGTATGATACAATGTTTTGTGGATTGCAAGTATTTGCAAAGGTATATGTCATGTTTGTAGCTTTTGATTCATATAACCTAAATTTAACGTTGCAGTTTTATATATGCTTTTCTTAAGCTAGTACATCTTATATAGCTGCTGCGTATGTTTTTTTTTGCTCCTTCTGCACCCTTTTAGCAAGTAGTGATAATCGTGTTTGTCGTCTTATACATGTTTTACTCTTGTTTAAATCGAGCTTTTTGCCATTTCTATGTATGTGTATAGAGATTATCTATCAATGCATATGTATAAACAATGTTGAAAGATTTGTGTTGTGAACTGAGATTAAATGCATGAAACGGACCTGAGTTACATTTTCACCCATTGAAATGGAGATGATTTACACACTTGTGTTTTTTTATTTGCGCACTCATTGTACAAGTTATTAAATCAGGATAAATATAATAGAACTTGTATTTAAAATGTTCCAATCAAAATTAAAGTCATTAAATGATATTCCTAAAGTAGACAAACCAAAAACATGAAACACCCTTGTATCACCTGGCTCACATTAGCAGAGACCTCAAATGGTTAATTCACCAAATAACCCTTCAAACATCATTTCTTTCTCTCTCTCTATATATATATATATATATATATATATATATATATATATATATATATATATATATATATATATATATATATATACACACACACATTTCTCTCTTTTCAAAAATTCATCATCTTCTTCATCCTTTCAAACCCTAAAAACCTCATTCAATTTCAATCAAATTAACATCACCGTCACAAAATTCACCTCCATCCTCAAACGGTTAAATCACTAGATAACACCTTCAAACATCATTTCTTTCTCTCTCTCTCTCACATACCCACACACACACACACATTTCTCTCTCTTCAAAAATTCATCATCTTCTTCATCCTTTCAAACCCTAAAAACACAAATTAGGCGTTTCTAATCCATTCAATTTCAATCAAATTAACCATCACCATCACAAAACTCACCTCCACCCCATAGAAAAAGAATTAATCCAAAACCCTAAAAACCCAAAGTGTCCAAAAATGAGACGTCAATTAATTTGACGAAAAACTTGAAAAAAATACAACCCTCGACAGTTCGCCCCTGAAAACCTAGTGCATATTAATGAACATAAGTCACAGATACAAGAATTGCATTTTTACCCTCGAACGATTAATGATCATCCTGCAACCGACTACAAGCCATTTAACCATTTATAGGTCAGCTTGTACAAAGATTAGAAGTTGATCGATACAATGGGTGGATGAGATTGTTCATAGATATAGTAGTATTAGTTCCATCATCTTCTTCATCCTTTCAAACCCTAAAAACACAAATTAGGCGTTTCTAATCCATTCAATTTCAATCAAATTAACCATCACCATCACAAAACTCACCTCCACCCCATAGAAAAAATTAATCCAAAACCCTAAAACCCAAGTGTCCAAAATGAGGCGTCAATTAATTTGACGAAAAACTTGAAAAAATACAACCTCGACGGTTAAGCCACGAAAACCTAGTGCATATTAATGAACATAAGTCACGAGATACAAAATTGCATTTTACCCTCGAGCGATTAATGATCATCACGCAGCCGACTACAAACCATTTATGGGTCGAATTGTACAAAGATTAGAAGTTGATTGATACAATGGGTGGATGAGATTGTTCATAGATATAGTAGTATTGGTTCAATATTCATTACTACTATATCTATGAACAATCGATCACCATTGTATCGATCAACTTCGAATCTTTGCATGTCGATCTATAAATGGTTTGTAGTCTCATGGATGATCATTAATCGTCGAGGGTAAAATGCAATTTTGTATCTGTGACTTATGTTCAATAATATGCACTAAGTTTTCGGTAATCGTCGAGGCCCTGTATTTTTCAAGTTTTTCACGAATCAATCGTGGCGTCATTTTGGACACTGGGTTTTGTGGTTTGGATTAATTCTTTCTGGATGGAGGTGGTTGTGATGGTGATGGTTAATTTGATTGAAATTGAATGGATTAGAAACGCCTAATTTGTGTTTTGGGTTTGAAAGGATGAAGAAGATGATGAATTTTTGAAAAGAGAGAAATGTGTGTATGTGTGTGTGTGAGAGAGAAAGTGAGAAAGAAATGATGTTTGAAGCATTTAACCGTTTGAGGGTATCTGCTATATGTGAGCCAGGTGATACAAGAGGGTGTTTCATGTTTTTGTTTTGTCTATTTTAGGAATATCATTTAGCGACTTTAATTTTTTATTGATTCATTTTAAATACGAGTTCTATTATATTTATATCCTGATTTAATAACTTGTACAGTGAGTAAAACCTTCAATATGATGTCAATGTAAAGCGCGGCAATGGTTCTTGATATATAGGGCACACAATTTTGTGTAAATCATCGAAACTATAAAAGCGATTCATCAACTTTTAAACAATTTTGTTTTTCTCAAAAATGATTAAATTATTGAATGCCAATTGAGGCATTCATCTTGCATCGATTTCTCGGCTTAAACTTAGCTGTTGACTGTTGGAATCATATTTGATCGCCACATTTACGTCAAAATAAATACTTTGGTGGTTCAACTTGACGGTTGATCATTTGCATATACAAAGTTTTGTGCTAACACGTTATTTAACCCATTTGTTTTCTTTGCATGTATTCTAATTTAAGATCTCGTGTTTGTGTTTGATCTTTTATCGGGCATGAGGTGATGATTAAATTGTATCGTGAGGTTGGAATACCGGTGCAAGTTTTGCTTTTCATTTGGTCGAGTCACTTTCACGTCTTGTCGTTCTTGTGGTGGTGCGAGCAATTATGGAACTTTGTTTGTTAAAAGGCTTTTGCATTTGATATATAGGGGCGTGTATGATAAGTGTTTTGTGGATTGCAAGTATTTGCAAAGGTATATAATCTGAACCCAAGGATGAGTTTGACCGATTCTGTTGGATAAAGAGAAATAGGGGTGGAGGAAAATATTTGAAAATTTAAGAGTTGGGAGGGTATCCACAAAATCGGGAGTGGGCTACTTGCTCCCACCTATGTTTAGTTTAAATAGTTGTGTCACATGCATTTGTCTTTTGTCCATGTTTATTTTAATTTAGCAAACTTGGTTTGTGTATTGGAGAATAACCATCTCGAATTGGTCTTTATCTAGTAATTCCAGTTTCGATGGTGGATTATCCAATGATCTTTATTTAATTTTGGGGTTCTATCAATGGTTCCATTGTCGGGAAAAGCATAGTGCGTAACCGGGTAACCCGGAAGGAAGCAATCAACCACGGATCGATGGCAGTGCAGTTAGCGTTATTGCTAAGAAATTGGAGGCCATAGATGTGTTGCAGAAAGATGTGGCAACCCTTAAATCTCAATCACATAAAAGGGACAGATCAGGTTATTTTAATGGAAGGCAGGGTGAAGGAGAATCGTCCTGGCATAATCAAAGGTATCGTACACAAAACAAAATTTCTTTTCCTACCTTCAGCGAGGGAGACCCACGGGGTTGGATTCTTAAGGCTGAGAAATATTTTCGTTACTATAACATTCCAGAAGAAGAAAAGGTCGATGTTGCATCGATGCACTTGGAGGGAGATGCACTGGACTTTTATTCTTGGATATCGACCAATCAAACGATAGAATATTGGGAGGACTTAGTACGAGCCATGCAGAGAAATTTTGGGCCTACTGAATTCCAGAACCCGGATGAGCATCTGTGTAGTGTAAAGCAAACAGGAACCGTGCAAGAGTATCGACAAGAATTTGCCAAACGTTCCTCACGAGTCTCCAATTGGCCGGAACACTGTCTTTTGGGTGTGTTCCTTAATGGCCTCAAAGAAGAATTGAAAGCGGATGTACGGATACAGAAGCCACGAACGGTGTATAAAGCGGTAAGCATCGCTTTGGAATTCGAATCTAAAATCAACCATACCCGCGATGGGAGAGGGTCAACATGGATAGCACCCTCAAAATCCATCAAGTCGAGTCAAGGCTACATTGCTACATCAAATTCATCTAACGGCGAGTCCCGAACCACCCCTACAATTTCGGCGAGATAGACAATCTCGTTACCTTAAGGGTGAGTGTTATCGATGTGGGGAAATATACGGGCACGGTCATTGGTGTAAGCAGTACTCTCAAGGTGTTGGAAGTGGAGGAAGGGTGCGAAGAGCGACCTACTAGTGAAGTCGAATATATGGCGGGGATACTAATGGCGTTCTTGAGATTAGTCTACATGCCATCTTTGGAAATCCCTTTGAGAACCATGAAGGTTCAAGGTATGCTTCATTCAAAGAAGTGATTATTTTAATTGATGGGGATCTACACATAATTTTATCTACGATGTATTGGTAAAGGACACGCATCTTAATACTCAGCGGTGCGCGTTTGGTGTTCAAATTGGCAATGGAGATTTTATTAGGTGTGGCCGCATATGCAAAAACCTCCCAATTCAAATCAATGAACTTAAAATTGTCCGAGATTTTATCCCTTTTCGTTAGGCGGAGCATATTTGGTTTGGGTATTCAATGGTTGGAAACACTTAATACGGTCCAAGCGAATTGGAAAGAAATGTTCATGATTTTTAATGTAGATGGAAAGCGTTATAAATGGCGGTATTACAAGCGGTTACATAAAGTTCATCCGATTTTCAATATTTGGTACATTGAACCGTGCACTCGACGAAATTCCGATGCTCTCCAATCGGTGATACATCATTACAACCCGGTTTTGAAGAACCCAAGACTACGCATCCCAGCAGTTCACAAAACCACTTTATGGATTTACGTTACGGTTACCATCAAATCGAGTAAGCGACCCGTACACACAAGGTGAACAATTTCCTCATTTTCGCCTTGAGGACAAGTCGTTTACCACGAGGAAGTAATGATAAGAATCTACGTGTACTCAAGAAAGAAAAAGCGGGTCAAGAGTCATGGCGGGAGCGGTTTAATGCCCTTTTCGAATCCGGATGGACCAGCTGGGTCAACCATGAAACAGTTAAAAGCGAATCTGAAGGAGTAGTTACGATCACGCATTTTAGGAGCGATTATTGTTACTTTGTAATAAATCAGTAGTTATTGTTTTTATGTGTGTGTGAAGAATAATAAACTTGTTGTAACCACGTTTGTGAAGGAGACCAGCCATCTCGAATTTGGCTTTGCTTTTATCCAAGTTTCAATCATTAGACTGCTTAATATTTCTAGTCTTTATCAATGGTTCCATTGCCGGGAAACGCAGAGAAGATGGATAAAAAACCCAGGGATTACAGAGATCATATCACTGCTCAATTAGAAGCCATTGGAGCGCGGCTGGATTCAATTTTTGTAACCCTGAAGAACGATGTTGAAGCAATCAAGGCTCGAGTCTGTGGAACACCCTCTACTCCGGTCCAGTCAAGTCTAGCCACTGATCATATCACATCTATTAACCCTGCCGGATCTGAACATGAAGATGAAGATCTGGTCAAAGGAACCGTACCAACCGCTTCAACCGTCTCAGCCTCCGCACCACCACCTGCTTCTGCCACAGCCCTACCAACTATTATCAACCCGCCACCAAATTACACCGGTACCTACATTCCTCCTCGCCTCACTACACCCTCAAATGATTCTCTGCCATCATCAAAAATCACCGGGCCATGCCTAATTTCTAAGGAAAAAGATGTAATCTGGGCTCAACTTGTAAATCAAAGACAAACAGAGAGTGGATTGAGATATAAACAAGCTGAAGCAGAGAAGAAATCAGGGACAGAAAGTTATATTTTGGTGACAGAGAAACAAGACATGGAGGTGGGGTTATATTTCAGTAGTGGTCTGGGCGGCACCGACCCGAACAGAACTGCAGACCTGTTTAGAAGAGCCTTGGTCACTGGGAAGAACCTACATGGACGCCTTAAGAGACAGTCGTCAATCAGTTCCCAACTGTCTGACTTGAGGTCAAGTCGTTTCCCCGGGCAGGATGTATTGATACGAACCCAAGGATGAGTTTGACCCAGTTCTGCTGGATAAAGAGAAATAGGGGTGGAGGGAAAATATTTGAAAATTTAGGAGTTGGGAGGTTATCCACAAAATCAGGGAGTGGGGCTAACTGCTCCCACCTATGTTTAGTTTAAATAGTTGTGTCTCATGCATTTGTCTTTTGTCCATGTTTATTTTAATTTAGCAAACTTGGTTTGTGTATTGGAGAATAGCCATCTCGAATTGGTCTTTATCTAGTAATTCCCAGATTTCTAGTAATTGGATTATCCAATGATCTTTATTTAATTTTTGGGGTTCTATCAGTATATGTCATGTTTGTGGCTTTTGATTCATATAACCTAAAGTGTTCAGAGAGATTTAACGTTGCATTTTTATATGTGCTTTTCTTAAGCTAGTACATCTTATATAGCTGCTGCGTATGTTTTTTTGCTTCTTCTGCACCCTTTTAGCAAGTAGTGATAATCGTTTTTGTCGTCTTATGTTTTACTATTGTTTAAATCGAGCTTTTTGCCGTTTCTCTGTATGTGTATAGAGATTATCTATCAATGCATATGTATAAACAATGTTCAATGTTGAAAGATTTGTGTTGTGAACTGAGATTGACTGCATGAAACGGATCCGAGTTACATTTTCACCCATTGAAATGGATCGACGATAAGCTAATCCATCGAAACTATAAATAAAACCTTCAATATGATGTCAATGTAAAGCACGGCAATGGTTCTTGATAGTCATATATTTCAAATTTACTATATTCAAAGTTTGAATATAGCAAATAACAATACAACATTAATATAATGTGTATCTTCTCCGCAACTACTATAAACAATAACATAATATGAAACCTGACTTTTTATATTCGACAAGTCACTAAAGAGTGTTAGTGACTAATGGTCTTATTTAATTGAATGTACAAAAATTTTACAATGATAAGGGTCGTAAAGAATATGGTTTCAATCGCGTCTCATGGTCGAAGTGATGGTCGTCACTTGTATTATGTAAACATTGAATCTATACTTTACATATTTATGCATTTTAACCATTTTCGTAGTGATTGTTAAATAAAAAGTTTGAATATAATAAATAACTAAACAACAAACAAATATGATGTGCACATTCTTAGCAACTACTATGAACAATGATACAATATGAAAGCGACTTTTATGTTAGACAGGTCATTAAGGGCCGCTAGTTACTAATGGCCTTATTTAATTGAATGCACAAAAATTTGCCAATGATAAGGGTTTCACCAATTGCATCTCATATATGGTCGAAGTGGTGGTCGTCACTTGTACTATGCGTAAACATATGTATAAATATGTTGAAAGGTTCATTTTGAGAATCCGATTATTGCGAACTAAAATTAACTACGGAGTACATGAAATGGACTTGAATTACAGTGTTTATCCAATGAACGACGGATCAATGATAAATTACTGCATTGAAATTATTGATAAAACCTTTCAAAATATCTGTCTAGTCGGAGGCAAGTGTTGGATACCACATGGGTACAACTATTCAATGATATGTTAAAAACGTTGTATACATAGTCCTAATAAGTACATAAATGGCCTTTGTGGTTTTTCAGATTTCACAAATTTAGTCCCTAGACCTTTTTTTTGCGGATCCTTTCCGTATGGTTTTTGACCCATTACAGGTTTGGTCCTTGACCATTTTTTTTGTTAGTTTGACCGTCAAGTGAATGTTTAGATGGTTAAAATGACATAAGTATCATCTTATATTTACATATGGTCCTTGTGGTTTGTTCGGTATTACGAATTTAGTCCATGATTTTTTTTTTATTATTTATTTAACTATTTAATTAATATTAGTATTAATTTTTTATTTAAAAAATATTCAAAAAACTAATTTGAATTAAGAAAACTTGCAAAAAAATTGTCAAAAATAATCAAAAATACAATTTATTTTGTTTTTATGTATATTGTTGTAAAATTTCAAGATAAAAACTCAAAAATATTTTGAAATAAAATTTTTAAACGTTTTTGGATTTTTTTGAATATTTTTCAACAGAATTTTTCGTTAATATTTTAAGTCAAATGTACTTTTGATGAATTAAATATTGGGGTGAAAAGAATGTTCAATTCAAAAAAATACTGGCAAGTTGTTTACCAGATTTAATCAAATCTGTAATTTCACTCATTTGATCGACCTGTTTTAATCATATTTGATAGGCCACATTTACGTCAAAATAAATATTTTGGTGGTTCAACTTGACCAGATTTCATTTGCATATACAAAGTTTTGTGCTAACCTGTAATTTCACTCATTTGTTATGCTGCATCTGTTCTAATTTAAGATCTCATGTTCGTGTTTTTCTCTTTTATTAGGCTTGAGATGATGATTAAATTGTATCTTGAGGTTGGAATACCAGCGGCAAGTTTTGCTTTTCATTTGGTCGGGTCACTTTCGCGTCTTGTCGTTCTTGTGGCTGGTGCGAGCAGTTATGGAACTTTGTTTGTTAAAAAGGCTTTTTGCATTTGATATATAGGGGGCGTGTATGATACAATGTTTTGTGGATTGCAAGTATTTGCAAAGGTATATGTCATGTTTGTAGCTTCTGATTCGAATAACCTGAAGTGTTCAGAGATTTAACGTTGCATTTTATATATGCTTTTCTTAAGCTAGTACATCTTATATAGCTGCTGCGTATGTTTTTTTGCTTCTTCTGCACCCTTTTAACAAGTAGTGATTATCGTGTTTGTCGTCTTATGTTTTACTATTGTTTAAATCGAGCTTTTTGCCGTTTTTGTGTATGTGTATAGAGTTTATCTATAAATGCATATGTATAAACAATGTTCAATGTTGAAAGATTTGTGTTGTGAACTGAGATTGACTGCATGAAACGGACCCGAGTTACATTTTCACCCATTGAAACGGATCGACGATAAGCTAATCCATCAAAACTATAAAGAAAACCTTCAATATGATGTCAATGTAAGCACGGCAATGGTTCTTGATAGTCATATATTTCAAATTTACTATATTCAAAGTTTGAAGATAGCAAATAGCGATACAACATCAATATGATTTCTCCGCAACTGCTATGAACAATAATACAATATGAAACTTGACTTTTTATATTAGACAAGTTACTCAAGGTTGCTAGTGACTAATGGTCTTATTTAATTGAATGTACAAAAATTTGACAATGATAAGGGTCGTAAAGAATATGGTTTCAATTGCCTCTCATGTTCGAAGTGATGGTCGTCATTTGTACTATGTGTAAACATTGAATCTATACTTTACATATTTATGCATTTTAACCATTTTCGTAGTGATTGTTAAATAAAAAGTTTGAATATAATAAATAACTAAACAACAAACTGTTGGAAATGTATATATTTACAAACATGTGAATGTCCGGATTCGAACTCGTGACCACGGGATTGCACACATTAGCGAATGAGAATTAAAGTTAATAATTAATGTTTATGTTTACGATTAATTATTGCACATTAAGTCCGGTTAACGATCGTTAAGTATTTAACGGAAAAAATGACTAACGACCGTTAAATGGAAAAGAGAAGGACTAGAAATGGAAAACCTTGAAAAGTTATGGGTTTGGTTTTGGGCTTGTCTACATGGCCGGCCATAGGGCCTCTCCAAGGCCTAATTCCCTAACTTGTTCCCTAAGTTTACCTACTAGTATATAAAGATGGTTAGGTTTTAGGGTTTTATACACTTGTGCATTGAATTAACCCTAGATCTCTCTTCTCCTCTCTCTTGTCCCTTAATCGGCCGAACACCCCAAGTAAGGGAGTTTGGTTTCGTTTTTCATAAGCGAGGACTTGTGTTAGATCTAGCAATCGCTTGATTCGTTGGTTAATTCGTGTGTATAAGAGCGTGGTTGTAAGACATTATTCTTACATCATTTGGTTTGAGTTGTAGAGCAGTGAGGACAACTCTTTAAACCACTTCTTTGGTTTGCTCAAGAAATCGACATTCGCAAGAAGTACGTTACGCATACTTTCAGTTAATTATTTATTTGTTATGATCTTTAAGTCTTCCGCTGTGTACTCTTAATGTTTACTTGTTTATTGTATGTTATATATTTTATAAACTCAACAGTGGCATCACGAGCCTTGTATAACAAGTAATTAATTACTGAAACACATAATTAAAATAAACATGAATGTGTTATTATTTGTATGCTTAGATCTAGGGTTTGCAAAACCTAAACCCTAATTTTGAGGGGGGCATTTTTATTTGGTGCCCTAATTAGGGTTTTGTAAACTATTGTTTTAATTGGATTAGAAACCCTAAGATGCATGCAACTTTATGTGTATATGCGTAACTTTGATTTAATTGCATTAATTGTTAAGTGTAATTTTATGTCCATGATAATTACATGCATGTTTTATCATGGATCGCTTTTATTGTATGTCTTTCTTGTTTAAGTGATATACATTAATTATGATAGATCTAAAATTGGGAAGACCTCAATAATTATTATTTTAATCAATTATGTGCTATGTGGTATATATTTAATTTTGACTTACATAATCGATGAATCGATGCATGTGGTTCACCTTGTACATTATGTCAAACGGGTGAAAGTCTTAATTAAATATATGCATATTGACATGATCTAGAATTGGTTATTAATAGGATTTATCAAAACCGTTTGCATGTGGCTATTTGATATGCATGACTTTTTATTTGTTATGCATTCATTGTTTACTTGTTTATTTTTACAAATACTTGCTTGTTTGATATGTGTAACAAGCGTATTTTTATAAGAAAAATAAACTGACCTAAACAATGGTGAAACATGTATTTTTAAGCCTAGTAATCATAATCGTTTAATTGATTGATGACTTTGGTACAAATAGTGACAGCTCACCCATGAGAATGAACTATAAAGGGGTTAATAAAGAAGTGCATGATCGCACTGAAAGGATGTCTAAGGTTGTGCTTTAGCGTGCACAGTCCTCTCGCCCTCTGTAAGTTTGAATGGAGCTACTTAGTAAGCCATTAAATGTGCAAGCTCATCTTAAGGCGAATTAGTTTTAATTCCATGCGCCACTTCGGTGGTAATTATCCGAAACACTAAGTGTTTACACTTATGCAAAAATGCGGTATAATGGATGATAATTAACACTAAATTCCTTGATTGGTGAACCAATACCTCAATTAAAGTTTGATGATGAAAAGCTTATACATTAAAACAAGATATAAATGTTTTAATAAAAACTATGCTACAAAGATGAATGCATGACATCTTTGTACATATTTGATTTTACGTCAAAACTATTACCCTTTAATTTAAGTTATATGCCATCCAACGAAGCGGAAACACCTAAGATTACTTTCTATTTGCGTGAGACCGCGACTTAGATCGTAATCAAAGGGTAAAATGTCACGTGTCGTGAGAGCGGGCATGGACGATTTTGCGATTTCTTAAGTTGGACAACTTAATTGAGTTAAGCGGTGAGCGGCAACTCGAGGCATAAGATGGGATAAAACATGTTTACATGGCAATTGAAATTGGCTATATGTAAATCCCATAAATCTAGGAATTGCAATTGAAATTGGCAATTGAGCAAAAGCTCTACCATTTTGTATAAGGTTCATTACTAGCGGATCAAGCGGCGTAATGAAATTATGACAATTTGGATCCTAGTTTTCAATGAAAATTAAATGGTTATATATTTATGAACCATGGGTATATAATTTTCTTGAAAAGGTTAATTATCGAAAATACTAAAATTGAATTTTGTAATTCTTTTGAATGTATAATTGCAGCGTTTAACCGTAAGCGAAGTTTAGTCTTTGATCGATAAATTGCTCCATTACGCTTTCAAACAATTGTTTGATCGAGAATAATTACCGAAAAGATAAGCGAAGTCTCTTTTCCATGGGAGAAGCATTAGACTCAATCCTATTCCTTTTCATGAATGAGAAAGGTATAATAGGAACGTTTTGAATTGTCTAAATTCTAATGTAACTCATAGCAATGAATTGCAAGTCATATTTTTCCATAAAGATTTCATTACCTTCATTAGGTGAATGAATCCTTTTGTAACAACATGAATGTTGGTTAACTGGAAAACATGTTTATGAGTTACTAAATTAGAAGCTAGACTAATTACCGCGAAAATTGGTAAAAGGCAAACTAGCATATTTTATCTAGTTGTTTTGCTTTAGCCTTTAAAGGTACTACATACCAGTATGGGGATGGTAGACCTGTTAAGGAAGAAATTGCATACCCAATTTTTCAAGTTAATAACATTGATGGATAACCCATCATTCATATAGTAGAATACACCTTTTAGTACCTTGGTAATGATTACGTATGGTTCTTTAAAGGTGTAGGAAAGTAAAAAGCAAGCAAGTTGTTTTCACTGGTTATGCAACACTTACAATGTTGTCAGATTCGGTGGGAGCATTTGTGTTGCATTCTTGAATAAGAAGTTGTTTATTGATTTCTAATTCGGTGAGAGCTACATGCCTTATTTCGTGTAGTAACCTAGATTATCTTCAAAGATAATTACTTTCCAATTGTAGGCACTTATGTTTTAAGGAGAGTCATGTGCGTTTCCTTACTAATCAATATAGTCCTACATCTATATCTATGACACAAATCATATTAATCTAATAAACGAACGTGTATCGTGTTGTTTATCTGCTACATGATGTTGTTCCGTGCACAAGTGGGAGAAATCTTTATTGTGTGCAAGGTACAACACATATTATATAACAACCCGCAATTTTACAGGTCCTTACTCAACCTTAAAGCTCAAAATAATTTATTCATATTCACTTTCGCGTATCACTTTTGAGAATCGACACTACACGCGTACCGACACATCATTAGTAATGGCATAAATCCAATAACTAATATTCGGAGTCAATAATTTTGTTGTCACATGTCTTTTATAAAAACGTTCCTAAACTTAATATTTTTACATTAATACCGAATCAAAGTACCACGTCTACGTTAAAGCTTAACAAGACACTAATTACACAAAAATACACTTAATAAATTACAAATAATACTTATCCTACTCCACTATCTACCTATTTAGTAAATCAATTCTACCTTTTCTCCTTTACCTGCTTTTTCTCATTTCCACACAATACACAAGTTTCAAAACCTCAAATCTCTCCTTATCCTTTTCGTCTAGGACAAAACACAGAAGAAACAAATTTAAAGTGGAAACCTGCATCTTTGCCTTCTTCCCCATCATCCCAACACAATACCCATTCCATGATTGTTTTGTTCCCTTCACTTTTCTGCTACCATTCGCACCATCCCATCAAGAGTCAAAAGACCTAGAGCCTCATCTATCACTATCTCTTTTCTCTCCTTCCTAGATGGAGTCACGAGATGCCTTAAAGAGGATGAGGATAGTGATTGTTAACAAGAATGGATTCATCACAAGGTCCCCATCAAGAAAGTTAATCAAGACCTATCTTCTTCTTCTCTTTATGGCTGCCGAAACACAGTAGGTTCACACATGATTCACATCAATTTACACTCACAAACTATCAAGCTTTGGTTTTCTTTGGGTTTTGCTAGGATCAGAAGAGTTTGGTTTACTTTCTTTTGCTTCTTGGTTTTCCTGCCAATCGATCCACTCACACCTTCTTTGTAAAGGTTCTTGATTCTTTACAATTTTATTTTCCTTAATTTTACTTTGTTAAGAAACTTGAAATTGCTATTATTTTACAAGTTGTATTGGTTTTGCTATTGTTAACCTTGTGTGGTACTAATGATTTACAAGAATAAACACAAAATAATCAAACTAAAACAAAGATTGGCTCATAAAGGAAGTGCTTATTGAAGTATTTGGTTAAGATAGGTTTGTGTTTGGATTTTGATGTGGGTGAAACCCAGCGTGGTCGAACCACGGTGGTGTGTTTTCTTTTGGTTTGATAATGTCATCTTTGGCAAAATTGATAATCACATACAAAGAGGTAATGAAATGGGTTAGATAACAATTCATTGGATTTGTTACATTTGATTTATTTTCTTCCTCTTCTTGCTCTTGTCTAAGTTCTCAAAATAAAAATAAAAAATAAAATAAAAATAAAAGATTAGACTTATTAGTATTTTGGTTAAATACATTGTGAACTTAGATGTGGTGTTATGTTCTTTTGTTGGATGAGGTCATTGGGCCATGACCCGATCATGAGCCAAACCGACCAAGGGGTTACGTTTGGTGCGTGCCGTGTTCGTGAGGTCAAGGTTGTCGAGCCAACATAGATCGTTGGCTTTGTTTACTCATTGTGTCAAAACCAAAATTTAAAACTAATAGGAATATTATAGTCCATTTTGCCCACTATTATAACAATGAGAAAATAGAAACCTACATGTACATGCAAACTTATGTGTAGCTGTGTGTATGCAATGAGATAAACTTATATCATACAATCATGCCTAACTAGGAGATAATTTACTACTTATAAAATAAGCAGTTGAGACCCATAGTGAAGTTGCGGGTTAAAAACAAAGGGATTATGAAATATATATTTGGTTCCGGCATATTCAACTTATTAAGTCCGACCTTGATTCATGACGTACTCTATTCTACTAAACTTGTTTTACAAGCGGATTTTAAAGTTTAACTAGCAAACAAACTTAATTCTTTCACATCATTAAAACTATAACCTTAAATTGTGTATCAAGCTGTAGCTCATTTTAAATACAAGTATTTTAAACAAAATCATTACTTGAAAATAGTTATCTACATAGTTTTATTATTGAAATATTTTATACATTTAGTTATATAAATATATACTTTTAACAACAATATTCACATATTTTGTGACGTCTAATACGTATTGTAATTATTTTCCGTACGTCGTCTTCCGGTTGCCTTCGAACCGAAGACTCATTCGTCCTTGATATTTTTCCCATTACATACCTATGCACTTCTAAGAGCCAATACTTACCAACTACTTAAACTTAAGTGCTGCCACACAAGCAACAATAACCTAAACACTTTAAAATTTTTTTGACTTATTTAAACTTATCGAGTCTTAAACACAATTCTGTAAACTAAACTTGCCATACTAATCTAGGTCGCGTGTCGGTGCCATCCACTAGTTCTATTGGACTTCTTTAAACTGCTAATTTACTAAGGTGAGTTCTCGTAGCCCCTTTTTCATAATGTTTTCCTTGCGGGAAAATGGTACTCAAATGATGTTTTAACTGTTTTTATGTTGTGCTAAACTGTTTACATGCTTTTGGACAATATGTGTGCTTGATTGAAATATGTGACTACTTTGTGATGATAATTGTGTTTCATGTATGTAATTGTTTAACTCCGTTTGGAGCGAAACAAGTTGATAGTACTATCTGGGGTAGCTCCCACTATTGGTAACATGTGTGTAACATTATTGGTAGGTTCGGTTGTCGCTAGCACTGTGTTTCATATTCGCATATCTTGCTCACTATTGTCCTACACTATTATGCACTGACTTTGTGGTTTAACTCTTAAACCTCTGAGCTCACCAACTTTATGTTGGCGTTTTCGAGTAACCATTTTCGGTGTTAAGAATGAAGTTGCATTAGAAGGTTGAGTATCGGCTGGCCTAGAGACATAAGACAAGACTCTAGGGTTGTGTTCGAGGAGTTGTGCATTTGAAAATGCCCTTTAAGACTTAATTATTGTGAACTTATGTAGTAAGACTTGTATCCACCTTATTATGGATCATTGTAACTCGACTTGCGTTGTGATGAATGCATTTAGTATTTCTCTATTTTGACACCTTGTGTTCTTGGTTATGAAGTCATACCCCGTAAATGTCATTCCGCTGCGCCATTTTTGGGGTGTGACAGATTGGCATCAGAGCCTTGGTTATAGAGAATTAGGTGGTTTAACCTAGACTATAACCTAGGAACCTTCATATAGTTTGCATTATAGGACCTACATGTGCGGTTATGTATTAGTGCCCAGTATTTGCCTTAGGAACCCCTCTTGAATTGAGTCAATTTATTTTCAAACCCCTTAAGTTTCTTAAACAACTTGCACCTTAATTTCAAGACTGTTCTTGTTTGATTGGGTTGCGAAATTTATATGGGTGCAAGTTGTTAATTAACTTAATGGATTTGAGGAATTGACTCAAGGATGGAATATAGGTTAGATGGCGTGAAGTGATGATGATAAGAAAATGTGGCATGATGTTATTCTAAAAACGCCTGGCCAACGTTTTTACAATAACATGATGCGACATGGACTTATCAAATTCATGGATTGTCAAATAAGAAGTTGGACATAGGACTGCGACACGTATACCGACCTACCATACCTCCTTCCTAACTAAACGTTTATCAATGTCCTTCTCGTAGAAATCATGCCTCAAGAAGATCGACTCGAGTTAACCGTGGTAGTGCGGCCCGGAGGGTGGAAGGGCGGTGGACGAGGAGGTAGAGGAGGTGGTCATGACCTTGGGAATGGCGGTAACAACAATGAAAACCATGACTTGTCGCCATGATCGCGAGCAACTACGAGGGTTTGCTACCACTATCGTCACCCAAGTTGGCGATCACATCGATAACCTAGGGAACAGCAGGCGGGAATGACCATGCGGACAACGTTCTGGAAGTGACCACAATAGTGATGGCAACAACAACAATGATGGCAACAACAATAATGGTGGCAAAGGATGCTCGTACAAGGAATTTTCGGCATGCAAACCGGTGGACTTTGATGGCAAGCGGAGGTGCGTTAGCTTATACTCGATGGGTTGAAAAGATGGAGTCGGTGATTGACATAAGTATTGTGCGACCCACCAAAAGGTGAAGTATGCCACATGTTCATTGGTTGGGAAAGCATTGACTTGGTGGAACACGCAAATTCAAGCGGAGGGGAAGCGCCATAGGCATGACTTGGGATGACTTTAAGGCTTTGCTGAAGGAGAAGTGCCCAATCAATGAAATGCAAAGTTAGAGAATGAGTTACGGAACCACGCTATGGTGGGAGCTGGTCATGCCGTTTACAGATCGGTTCCATGAACTAGCCAAGTGGTTCCTCATCTAGTCACTCCGAGTCAAAGAGAATTGAGAGGTACATCTATGGGTTGGTTCACGAGATTCGGCGGGATGGTGAAAGCGGCGAGCACGCTACTATACTGAGTGCAATCTTGAAATCGCAACCTTAACGAGATGAAATGGTCGGGAATGGGAAGTTGTCCAAGAGTGGTGATAAGAGGAAGGGCGTGAGCGAGCCAAGTAAACAAGGAAGTGCAAAGGGTGACAATAAGAAAGCGAAATGGGGAAAAGGATTCGTAGCAACAACCACGGACAAGAAAGGTTATGTGGGTTCTCACCCCAAGTGTGCCAAATGTAACTACCATCACCCGGAGACTACGCCATGTCAAGTGTGTTTCAATTGCAAAAAGGGTGGTCACATGGCAAAAGATTGTCGGGCAGTCGCTAAACTAGTGGCACCAATAAATACCGTTAACCCAAGGGCATGTTATGAATGTGGAAACCCGAATCATCTTGAATCGTGTCCTAGGTTGAATGGGACACGAGGACAAGTCTGAACAACAACGAATCGGGCTTTAGCAATTGGTGGAAACTATGCAAACCGTGGTAACAATGGTAACCTAGCTCGTGGTCGGGTATTTGTGATGAGCGGCGAAGAAGGACGTCGGGACCCGAACATCGTGGCAGTGCGTTCTCTTTAAACGACCACTATACTCTTGTGCTATTTGATTACGGTGCGATTATAGCTTTGTCTCCACTAAATTCATGCCTTTGTTAAATATGGAACCCGATAGACTAGACTTTAGTTCTGAAATTGAAATAGCAAGTGGTCAAAGGGTAGAAACAAATGAGATCGTTCGCGGGTGCACACTAGAATTAGAAGACCGTACCTTTAGGATCGACTTAATACCATTCGGATATGGAAGCTTGACGTGATTGTGGGAATGGATTGGTTGTCTAAGCATAAAGGTGAAATAGTGTGTCATGAGAAGATGGTCCGAATACCACTACCAAATGGTGAGTTTCTTAAGGTCTATGGAGAGACACTTGAAGAAAAAGTGAGACACCTCACGAGCATGAAAGTAGGCGTGCGAAACTAGAAGATATCCCGATCGTTCGAAATTTCCCTAGTATTTCCGACGACCTACCGGATTACCCCTTCACGAGAAGTTGAATTCGGATAGACCTAATTCACGGAGCAATGCCGGTTGCAAAGTCTCCTATCGCTTGGCACCCAGCTGAAATGGAGGAGTTGTCTAATCAACTCAAGGAACTCCAAGACAAAGGTTTCATTCGACCTAGTTCTTCGCCATGGGAGCACCGGTATTGTTTGTCAAGAAGAAGGATGGTTCGTTTAGAATGTGCATTGACTACGGAATTAAACAAACTAACTATTAAGAATCGTTACCTCTCCCGAGGATCGATGACTTGTTTGATCAACTACAAGGCTCACGATACTTCTCCAAGATAGATCTTCGTTCCGGCTACCATCAGTTACGATTGCATGAAGAAGACATCCCAAAAACCGCGTTTAGAACTCGATATGGTCATTTCGAGTTTACAGTTATGCCTTTTGGGCTGACAAATGCGCCTGCGGTCTTCATGGACTTGATGAACCGAGTGTGCAGGCCATACACGGACAAATTTGTTATCGTATTCATTGATGACATTTTGATCTATTCAAGACGAAGAGGAACATGAAATGCATCTGAAGTTAATCCTAGAGCTACTCAAGAAGGAGAAATTGTATGCCAAATTCTCGAAATGTGAATTCTGGCTACAAGAAGTCCAATTCCTTGGACATGTGGTTAACAAAGATGGCATTCATGTGGATCCCAGCAAGATCGAAGCAGTGAAGAATTGGGAAGCCCCTAAGTCCCCAACGGAAGTCCGCTCATTCTTAGGACTGGCAGGTTACTATCGACGATTCATCGCGAATTTCTCCAAGATTGCCAAACCTCTTACCTGTGACTCAAAAGAATAAGAAGTACGAATGGGGCGAAGAATAAGAAGAAGCCTTTCAAACCTTGAAGAACAATCTGTGTAATGCTCCAATTTTAGCCCTCCCCGATGGACCAGAAAATTTTGTAGTATATTGTGACGCATCATGTCAAGGTCTTGGGTGCGTATTAATGCAAAGGGGCAAAGTGATTGCCTATGCATCCCGACAGCTGAAGATTCACGAGAAAAACTATACCACCCATGATCTGGAGCTAGGTGCTGTAGTATTCGCTCTCAAGATATGGAGACATTACTTGTATGGGACGAAAAGTATTATCTATATTGATCACAAGAGTCTCCAACATATCTTGATCAAAGGAGTTGAATATCGCCAAAGGAGATGGATAGAACTCTTTGATTATGGTGTGAGATTCGCTACCACCCGGTAAAGTGACGTAGTAGGCGATGCTTTGAGTAGGAAGGAAAGACTCAAGCCGAGGAAGGTAAAAGCCATGAGTATAACCATACGGTCGGGTATCAAGGATAGGATACTAGCGGCTCAAGAGAAGCATCTAAGGATATGGATGCACCCACAGAGAAACTACGAGGTCTAGGTAATCAATTGGAGAAAAAGTATGACGGTGGACTGTACTTTATAGACCGAATTTGGGTACCGTTAAGTGGTGACGTAAGAACTCTAGTCATGGATGAAGCACATAAATCAAGATACTCCGTCCACCCAGGAGCAGATAAAATGTATTACGACCTTAGAGAGTTGTATTGGTGGCCTGGGATGAAGAAAGACATAGCTGTCTACGTTAGCAAATGCGACTTGCTCAAAGGTGAAGGTGAACATCGAAACCATACGGTATGTTACTGACAACCGGAGATTCCAGTGGAAGTGGGAAAGGATAACCATGGACTTCATCACGAAGTTGCCAAGAACCGATGGTGGACACGATTCAATGCGGGTTATTGTGAGCAGTTGACTAAGTCGCTCATTTCCTACCCATCCGAGAGGATTATAAGATGGATAAATTGGCAAGACTGTACATCAATGAAATAGTGGCAAGACATGGCGTGCCGATATCGATAATATCGGATCGTGATAGCCGTTTCACGTCAAACTTTTGGCAAGCATTGCAGAAGTCAATGGGAACACGATTGGACATGAGTATAGCCTACCATCCGCAGACTGATGGTCAGAGTGAGCGTACGATACAAACTCTAGAAGACATGCTTAGAGCCTGTGCCATCGACTTCGGCGGAAATTGGGATACTCATCTTCCATTGGTCGAGTTCTCTTATAACAACGATTACCATTCTAGCATAGATATGGCACCATTCAAATCAACATGCGGACGAAAGTGTCGTTCACCCATTGCATGGGCGGAAGCGGTGAAAGTCAAATGATTGGACACGAGATAGTACTAGAAACCCGAGAAGGTAATCCAAATCAAGGATAGACTCAAGGCTGCGTGACCGACGGAAGAGCTATCCGACAACCAAGCGAAGACCCCTAGAGTTTTGCGTTGGTGATCATGTGTTACTTAAAGTGTCACCTTGGAAAGGTGTAATGCGTTTAGTAAGAAAGGTAAATTAGCACCCAGATATGTGGGACCATTTGAGATCACTGAGAGAATCGGTCCGGTAGCTTACCGACTAAGACTACCTCAAGAGCTAAGTAGCGTTCATGACACATTTCACGTGTCGAATCTCAAGAAGTGTCTTGCTGATCAGACCTTACACATACCTTTGGAAGAAATTCGGATAGATCCTAAGTTGCACTTTGTAGAAGAACCGGTAGAAATCATGGAGCGTGAGATCAAAAGTTGAAGCGTGAAAGATTCCTATCATCAAGGTTCGATGGAATTCTAAGCGAGGACACGAGTTTACACAGGAACAAGAGGATCGAATGAGACTTAAGTACCCACACCTTTTTGAGGAAATGAATCCCATGAGTAGTACTAACTGAATTTCGTGGAAGAAATTCTCTTAATGGGGGTAGACTATAACAACCCGCAATTTTACAGGTCCTTACTCAACCTTAAAGCTCAAAATAATTTATTCATATTCACTTTCGCGTATCACTTTTGAGAATCGACACTACACGCGTACCGACACATCATTAGTAATGGCATAAATCCAATAACTAATATTCGGAGTCAATAATTTTGTTGTCACATGTCTTTTATAAAAACGTTCCTAAACTTTATATTTTTACATTAATACCGAATCAAAGTACCACGTCTACGTTAGAGCTTAACAAGACACTAATTACACAAAAATACACTTAATAAATTACAAATAATACTTATCCTACTCCACTATCTACCTATTTAGTAAATCAATTCTACCTTTTCTCCTTTACACCTTTTCTCATTTCCACACAATACACAAGTTTCAAAACCTCAAATCTCTCCTTATCCTTTTCGTCTAGGACAAAACACGGAAGAAACAAATTTAAAGTGGAAACTGCATCTTTGCCTTCTTCCCCATCATCCCAACACAATACCCATTCCATGATTGTTTTTGTTCCCCTTCACTTTTTCTGCTACCATTCGCACCATCCCATCAAGAGTCAAAAGACCTAGAGCCTCATCTATCACTATCTCTTTTTCTCTCCTTCCTAGATGGAGTCACGAGATGCCCTTAAAGAGGATGAGGATAGTGATTGTTAACAAGAATGGATTCATCACAAGGTCCCCATCAAGAAAGTTAATCAAGACCTATCTTCTTCTTCTCTTTTATGGCTGCCGAAACACAGTAGGTTCACACACATGATTCACATCCAATTTACACTCACAAACTATCAAGCTTTGGTTTTCCTTGGGTTTTGCTAGGATCAGAAGAGTTTGGTTTACTTTCTTTTGCTTCTTGGTTTTCCTGCCAATCGATCCACTCACACCTTCTTTGTAAAGGTTCTTGATTCTTTACAATTTTATTTTCCTTAATTTTACTTTGTTAAGAAACTTGAAATTTCTATTATTTTTACAATTTGTATTGGTTTTGCTATTGTTAACCTTGTGTGGTACTAATGATTTACAAGAATAAACACAAAATAATCAAACTAAAACAAAGATTGGCTCATAAGGGAAGTGCTTATTGAAGTATTTGGTTAAGATAGGTTTGTGTTTGGATTTTGATGTGGGTCGAAACCCACTGTGGTCGAACCACAGTGGTGTGTTTTCTTTTGGTTTGATAATGTCATCTTTGGCAAAAATTGATAATCACATACAAAGAGGTAATGAAATGGGTTAGATAACAATTCATTGGATTTGTTACATTTGATTTATTTTCTTCCTCTTGCTGCTACTGTCTAAGTTCTCAAAATAAAAATAAAAAAATAAAATAAAAATAAAAGATTAGACTTATTAGTATTTTGGTTAAATACATTGTGAACTTAGATGTGGTGTTATGTTCTTTTGTTGGATGAGAGGTGTTGGGCCATGACCCAGTCATGAGCCAAACCGACCAAGGGGTTACGTTTGGTGCATGCCGTGTTCGTGAGGTCAAGGTTGTCGAGCCAACATAGATCGTTGGCTTTGTTTACTCATTGTGTCAAAACCAAAATTTAAAACTAATAGGAATATAATAGTCCATTTGCCCACTATTATAACAATGAGAAAATAGAAACCTACATGTACATGCAAACTTATGTGTAGCCGTGTGTATGCAATGAGATAAACTTATATCATACAATCATGCCTAACTAGGAGATAATTTACTACTTATAAAATAAACAGATTGAGACCCATAGTGAAGTTGCAGGTTAAAAACAAAGGGATTATGAAATATATATTTGGTTCCGGCATATTCAACTTATTAAGTCCCGACCTTGATTCATGACGTACTCTATTCTACTAAACTTGTTTTACAAACGGATTTTAAAGTTTAACTAGCAAACAAACTTAATTCTTTCACATCATTAAAACTATAACCTTAAATTGTGTATCAACTGTAGCTCATTTTAAATACAAGTATTTTAAACAAAATCATTACTTGAAAATAGTTATCTACATAGTTTTATTATTGAAATATTTTATACATTTAGTTATATAAATATATACTTTTAACAACAATATTCACATATTTTGTGACGTCTAATACGTATTGTAATTATTTTCCGTCACGTCGTCTTCCGGTTGCCTTGAACCGAAGACTCATTAGTCCTTGATATTTTTCCCATTACATACCTATGCACTTCTAAGAGCCAATACTTACCAACTACTTAAACTTAAGTCTTTGCCACACAAGCAACAATAACCTAAACACTTTAAATTTTTTGACTTATTTAAACTTATCGAGTCTTAAACACAATTACGTAAACTAAACTTGCCATACTAACCTAGGTCGCGTGTCGGTGCCATCCACTAGTTCTATTGGACTACTTTAAGCGCTAATTTACTAAGGTGAGTTCTCGTAGCCCTTTTTCATATTGTTTTCCTTGGGGAAAATGGTACTCAAATGATGTTTTAAGCTGTTTTTATGATGTGCTAAGCTGTTTACATGTTTTTGGACAATATGTGTGTTTGATTGAAATATGTGACTACTTTGTGATGATAAATTGTGTTTCATGTATGCTATATTGTTTAACTCCGTTTGGAACCGAAACAAGTTGATAGTACTATCTGGGGTAGCTCCCACTATTGGTAACATGTGTGTAACATTATTGGTAGGTTCGGTTGTCGCTAGCATTGTGTTTCATATTCGCATATCTTGCTCACTATTGTCCTACACTATTATGCATGACTTTGTGGTTTAACTCTTAAACCCACGAGCTCACCAACTTTATGTTGACGTTTTCGAGTAACCATTTTCGGTGTTAAGAATGAAGTTGCATTAGAAGGTTGAGTATCGGCTGGCCTAGCGAGACATAAGACAAGACTCTACCGGGTTGTGTTCGAGGAGTTGTGCATTTGAAAATGCCCTTTAAGACTTAATTATTGTGAACTTATGTAGTAAGACTTGTATCCACCTTATTATGGATCATTGTAACTCGACTTGCGTTGTGATGAATGCATTTAGTATTTCTCTATTTTGACACCTTGTGTTCTTGGTTATGAAGTCATACCCCGTAAATGTCATTCCGCTGCGCCATTTTTGGGGTGTGACATATTAATATGATTTAAATGAATTCTCTTGACTGTAAAGTAAGAGAATAACGTTCTAATAGAAAATATACATTTAAATATGTACGATTGCCCTATTAAGAACATGTGTCAAGATGATAACGAAGACTACTTTATTTTCAATATTTATGTCATTCAATATTTAAGAAACACTTGTAGTTACAATTTATGTTACGTGAGAACGTGAACTAGATTATAGCCCAAGGTAAAATATCCACATGTCGTGAGCGAGCATGGATTATTTTGCGATTTCTTACGTTGAGCTTTTCATGGAATGACATAATTAAATGAAGTAATCTAATAATACTTTGAATTTAAGTATTAGTTGAATGACTTAAATATATGTAGTAAATATTAACTTGAAATATTAATTGAAACACGAGGTGGTGTTCATAATTACTTTAATTATAAATGTTTATGATTTTGTAAAGTCACAAACATGAAGTCTTTTAATACAAGACTTACAATATAAAGTAAGACGTTAACTTGCTATGTTTTAAGACATATGCATGAAGTCAATGAGTTGATCAATGACTTATAACGTATAGTGGGATTATAACTGGTATATCTTTTGACTTGGTCAAGAATACTTGTGTTATAATACATGCAATTAACTTGGTAATTCTATTGTACCATTAAGTTTTACTTTGTTGGTAAATAGGTAAGCCAAAGAATAGATGGTTATCTTAAATATTGTTAGATTATCTTACAATATTAATTCTAATGGAATACCATACTTTTATGGTATGTTCAGTTAGAAGAATCAAAATCTATTGGCATTGTTTGATTCAAGATAACTATAGTTTCTTCCAAAACGTTATCAAGGTTAGTAGATTGAGTATAGATTGAATATACTCAATAAGACTCCAACCTAGAAGATTGATAAGACACCATTTGTTTATGGAATGTGATGAATCACATTAAGTCTTATAATGAAGTTACGAATTTGTTAAACTACACCGTAAAGGGGTTGTAACAAACTAAAGTCGAGAAGCTGTCAATGTTTTGTAATATCCAAAAGAGAACAATGTATTGTTGCTCTACTTGCTAAACTATTTAAAGGTAATCTTTAAATTGTTAAAGGCAAGTGGGAGTTTTGTTAGATCTTGAAAGATTAAATTACAAAATACATAATCTTCTAAAAGACACTAGCAAATATCATGATAAGGCTAAACATGTAAATGATAGACCTCATTATGATGGAATTGTCATTCATAGATCCGTAAGGATATCTCGAGATATTTAATATCTTGAGGATTATGAGTTCTGAGGATCATGGTAAGCACGTTAATCATGATGATGAATTTACCAAATGTTGAATTGTGGTAAATCAATCATACTATGAATGTTGAGATCTTGTCCATAAAGATAATCAACTTTAGATACTTGGTTTATCTTAATAATGAATATGAGTTTCTTCAAAGGATGGAAACCCTAGTGGTTTAAATCTTTAAGTAGAAATCATATGGACAATATTATACACATATTTAATGCATGTCTAGTGATAATAATATTAATCATATTTAAGCAATTAACTATGATTGAATATTTTTACTAGATACATTAAATAAGTATAAAGATTATAATTGTCATACTTAGTTTCATTGATATGAAATTTTGACAAAGAATGTCATAACTTTTGTTGTGGAATTACTTTTGCGAGGACGATGAGTAATACAAAGAAGTTTTATGAATTCAAATAATCCTTGGATATGTACAAAGCGCAAGAATCCATGAATGGATATATGCAAGCATCTAAGAGATGTTTCTTATGTTTAATATTAAATCCATGTTTGATTTAATAATTAAAATAAGATAGCTAATAAGTATTCCTAAAAGCTAGTGGGAGTATTATTTTAAATCTTATATGTTGTATGGGCAACTGCATTCCACCTAAATTAAGTTTTAGTTGGGAATGAACTTCGTTTGTAAGATTTGAAAATAAGATATATAAACTTGAAAAATATGTTTATTATTATAAACATATGCGGTAAATAAATGAGTCGAATAGAACATGATGAATACATATCTTTGACAAGATAGATGAGATCTTAAAGTTTAACTTGAAGATTCATCATGAACATCATGTTGTGTATAAAGTTGTTGTGTCATGCTTGATTACAAGATGATTTGACAACATTGAAAGTTGTTAGTGTAATAAATATTTTAAAGGAATATGTTTGGATTTAGAATCACATTCCACATGCGGAGATGCTCCTAGATTCTATAGATGATTATATGACAATTGTTTCATAATTGTCATTGCCAACAAACTTGAGTTTTGGTAGGCACCAACATTACACTATAACTGTTCAAAAGTTTACGGATATTTAAAGAGCATATTGTTGTACACAATGATGCGGTATAATTGAGATGACACTCAATTCTAGTCACGGTATCCTTGATGATGACCATGTTGACTAGTTATGCTCATCTAAGAGCATAGTTGCATTATACATTAAAGAATAAAGAATACTTTAAACTTTAAAAGTTTTGAAAGATGATTGTCATATAAAGGTGGTTCATGTTGTCACGCACCTTATGGAATGATATGACAATATCAAGATATGTAAACACATACAAGAAATTGAATTCTTGAAATAAGTATTCTCAAAATTCCTATAGATCAAAGTTAGTTGAAATTATGCCTTGTCAACAAGTATGAGTTGCATGACTTGTGGAAAAATTCATTAACTAAAATTATCATGCATTGATCTATTTAGTATTTGGATAAAGGATGTTAAACAATTATTATTTATAATGAATTAAAGTACGGTATAAGTTTAATTTCATTTATAAATATTGTGTCCTATATTTGCATGTTTAAATCCATGAATAACTTACGTTATTCTAAATAGTCCGTTGTCAATCAATAATATGGGAATGATATTGAATTAAGACAAATCTGAGTATTAGTTAGAATATACTTGAAAGTATATTGATGCGTAGCATGACTAATTTCGATGATATTCAATGAATTGAATATAGGACTTATCCCACCGCATGATAATACTTTATGGATCGTGTCATTAAGTATATCATGGATATTTATCCTCGACTTGAGATACAAGAGATATGTCATGGATGTAGTGCATTTTGTGAAGCAATCTAACGCTACTGCGTGGCGGTAGTTATAAGGGTTGTTTTCGAAGTGTTGCGAAATTTATGAATCTGCTTGTAGTCAATGGGATTTGTTTCCTTCAAATTTATTTTGAAGTATAATACTCTTGGGCTCCTCGTAGGATTGTTAAGATGTTTGTATGGCCATACCCAAGGTCTTGTTCGGAAGAATTGGTAATCTTAATAAATCATATAAAGCGAGAAACAAAATAGTTAATTAAGAAATGAGTAAGATCCATATTCTTATTAACATGGTATTAGAAACAAAGGATGAATATGATGATGAATCATCAAACTTTGTTTTCTCCAGAAAACCATACACGAGTTGTACTGGGGGCATTGGCGTGTTGCTAGACGCTAACCAATGTCATTTCACGTTTGTAAACATATCCAGTGGGAGCTGTTGGAAATGTATATATTTACAAATATGTGAATGTCCGGATTCGAAATCGTGACCACGTGATTGCACACATTAGCGAATGAGAATTAAAGTTAATAATTAATGTTTATGTTTACGATTAATTATTGCACATTAAGTCCGGTTAACGATCGTTAAGTATTTTAACGGAAAAAATGACTAACGACCGTTAAATGGAAAAGAGAAGGACTAGAAATGGAAAACTTGGAAAAGTTATGGGTTTGGTTTTGGGCTTGTCTACATGGCCGGCCATAGGGCCTCTCCAAGGCCTAATTCCATAACTTGTTCCCTAAGTTTACCTACTAGTATATAAAGAGGGTTAGGTTTTAGGGTTTCATACACTTGTGCATTGAATTAACCCTAGATCTCTCCTCTCCTCTCTCTTGTCCCTTAATCGGCCGAACACCCCAAGTAAGGGAGTTTGGTTTCGTTTTTCATAAACGAGGACTTGTGTTAGATCTAGCAATCGCTTGATTCGTTGGTTAATTCGTGTGTACAAGAACGTGGTTGTAAGACATTATTCTTACATCATTTGGTTTGAGTTGTAGAACGGTAAGGGACAACTCTTTAAACCACTTCTTTGGTTTGCTCAAGAAATCTGACATTCGCAAGAGGTACGTTACGCATACTTTCAGTTAATTATTTATTTGTTATGATCTTTAAGTCTTCCGCTGTGTACTCTTGATGTTTGCTTGTTTATTGTATGTTATATATTTTATAAACTCAACACAAACAAATATGATGTGCACATTCTTAGCAACTACTATGAACAATGATACAATACGAAACCTGACTTTTTATGTTAGACATGTCATTAAGGGCTGCTAGTTACTAATGGCCTTATTTAATTGAATGTACAAAAATTTGCCAATGATAAGGGTTTCACCAATTGCATCTCTTGGTCGAAGTGGTGGTCGTCACTTGTACTATGCATAAACATATGTATAAGTGTGTTGAAAGGTTCATTTTGAGAATCCGATTATTGCGAACTAAAATTAACTACGGAGTACATGAAATGGACTTGAATTACGGTGTTTATCCAATGAATGACGGATCAATGATAAATTATCGCATTGAAATTATTGATAAAACCTTTCAAAATATCTCATCTAGTCGGAGGCAAGTGTTGGATACCACATGGGTACGGCTATTCAATGATATGTTAAAAGCGTTGTATACATAGTCCTAATAAGTACATAAATGGCCTTTGTGGTTTTGATTTCACAAATTTAGTCCCTAGACCTTTTTTTGCGGATCCTTTCCGTATGGTTTTGACCCATTCTGAGGTTTGGTCCTTTGACCATTTTTTGTTAGTTTGACCGTCAGTGAATGTTTAGATGATTAAAATGACATAAGTATCATCTTATATTTACATATGGTCCCTGTGGTTTGTTCGGTATTACGAATTTAGTCGATGATTTTTTTTTTATTATTTATTTAACTATTTAATTAAT
Organism: Chrysanthemum lavandulifolium; assembly: GCA_022545495.1. Taxonomy (NCBI): domain Eukaryota; kingdom Viridiplantae; phylum Streptophyta; class Magnoliopsida; order Asterales; family Asteraceae; genus Chrysanthemum; species Chrysanthemum lavandulifolium. The sequence continues at coordinate 32,248,066 of CM040241.1, read as the reverse complement.
ATTAGTATTAATTTTTATTTAAAAATATTCAAAAACTAATTTGAATTAAGAAAACTTGCAAAAAATTGTCAAAATAATCAAAAATACAATTTATTTTGTTTTTATGTATATTGTTGTAAAATTTCAAGATAAAACTAAAAAATTTTTGAAATAAAATTTTAAGCGTTTTGGATTTTTGAATATTTTTCAACTGAATTTTTCGTTAATATTTGAAGTCAAATGTACTTTTGATGAATTAAATATTGGGGTGAAAAGAATGTTCAATTCATAAAAATACTCGCAAGTTGTTTATCATTACTAAAATACTCGCAAGTTGTTTATCATTACTATAGGTAATGAATGGATAATGGTTGGAGCACTTGTGCTTGGCTTTTGCTTCATATAGGTACCTTCCTCCGCAAAATCTATGGGCACACTGGAGAGACTTTGTGGAATAAGAGCTCAGGGGTCCGAGTCTTGGCTCGTGCTCACTCCAGTGGGTGCTCCACTAGGCCAAGAGAGTTGCCGGTGGATAATGGCTGATGCCAAAAGACACCCAAAATCATGGTGTTCCCACCAATCTACATCTTTTTATGAAATCATTACTATAAAGAATTAACCTATAATGCAGCTATAATGCAGGCCGCATACACAGAAAAAAAAAAAAACACAAGGCCCGTTTATTTATATACCCCAAGTAACCGACAATGTGAATGTATAAAAGGAGATGTCGACTGTACGTTTTTATTCATTCAAATACCAAACCTAGATACGATTAGCATACATATTTATTTATTTTTTTCGTTTTGGTTTATAGCAAAGGATTCGATGACAGAGTTTGGTTTTGATATTCAAGAAGAGATACTTCTAAGATTGGAAGCTGAAGATCTCTTCCGATGCAAAAGTGTATGTAAGTCATGGAATTCCTTAATCTCCAGTCGTCGTTTTATTAACTCTCATCTTGACTACATTCTCAATAAGAGACATACTAATGAAATTGGAGATACAAGAATCATCGTTTCCCCTACTAGTGAACTTGTTGGTTCTTCTAATGGTCTTGTATGCATCTCTCGTCATCACTCTACCGATTTTTTAGTCGTTAATCCCTCTACTCGTGAGGTGAAAGAACTAAGAGAACTTCCTCGAGGTTATTATGAGTATCATGTATATGTGACAGGTTTTGGTTATGATTCATCTATAGATGATTTCAAGGTTGTAATAGGACACAAGCATCTACCTAATGAGGAAGGCTTTTATTTTAAATTGTTAGAATTGAAGACAAACACTTGGAGATCAGTTCGTCGATCTTGTGGTTATGATTATTTGTATGGGGATGGTATCGTATGCAATGGGGCGATTCACTGGTTGGATTGGGAAAAAAAGCCATCAGCAATTGTTTCTTTTGATTTATCCAAAGAGGTTTTCAAAAATATCCGCCTACCAAAATTGGATGATCAATATGACTCGTGGACTTTGGGGACTATGAAAAACCATCTATGCATCTTTCCTCGACCAGATAACAACTTAAGGAAAAATAAGGAAATGGAGATATGGGTAATGAGAAACTACAATGTACAAGAGTCTTGGGAACGAGAGTTACCGCCACCTGGTTATGACGCGAACAAAATAACGATGTATAATCCCCAAAATTTCTTGTATGGAGGTGTTCACATATGGCTGTTAGAAGAAGGTTCACGTGCTCCAATATTGGTGCGAAGCATTGATCATCCCCACAGTGAACATCATGAGCATATCCGGTTATCCACATATTCGGAATGTAACTATAATTATGGTGAGCATGTATTTGTCAGGAGCCTTGTATCTCCACATGGCAATGGTAATTGTAATGAGGGGAGAGTGAAGAGAAAAAGGAAAAACATGATATCTCCCGATGGTGATGGGAGGAGCGTGAAGAGTAGAATGGAGAGCCATGTGTCTAACAGTTCCAATGGAAGGAGAGCTAAGAGTAAAAGTCAAATCCATGTATCTTCTGATTCCGATGGCGATGAAAGGAGAGTGGAGAGGAAAAGGATGGAGAGGGAGAGCCTTGTTTATCATAGTTCCGATGGAGGGAGAGCTAAGAGTGAAAGGAAAAGCCTTGTATCTTCTAATTCCGACGACAATGGAAGGAGAGTGGAGAGGAAAAGGAGTGAGAGGGAGAGCCTTGTGTTTCACAGTTTCGATGGAGTGAGAGCTAAGAGAAAAGGCGAAGACATGTATCTTCGATTCGATGGTGATGGAAGGAAAGTGGAGAGGAAAAGGAGAGAGAGGGAGAGAGGAGGGAGAGCTTTGTGTTTCAAAGTTCATTGGAGGAGAACTAAGAGTAAAAGGCAAAGCCTTGTATCTTTTGATTCCGACGATGATGGAAGGAGAGTGGAGAGGAAAAGGAGTGAGAGGAATAGGGAGAGCCGTGTGTTTCATAGTTCCGATGGAGGAGAGCTAAGAGTAGAAGGCAAAGCCTTGTATCTTCCGATTCCGCGACGATGGAAGGAGAGTGGAGAGGCAAAGGGTGAGAGGAATAGGGAGAGCCGTGTGTTTCATAGTTCGATGGAGGAGAGCTAAGAGTAGAAGGCAAAGCCTTGTATCTTCGATTCCGACGGCGATGGAATGAGAGTGGAGAGGCAAAGGAGTGAGAGGAATAGGGAGAGCCGAGCGTTTCATAGTTCGATGGAGGAGAGCTACGAGTAGAAGGCAAAGCCTTGTATCTTCGATTCCAACGACGATGGAAGGAGAGTGGAGAGGAAAAGGAGTGAGAGGAAGAGGAGAGCCGTGTGTTTCATAGTTCCGATGGAGGAGAGATACGGTAGAAGGCAAAGCCTTGTATCTTCGATTCCAACGACGATGGAAGGAGAGTGGAGAGGAAAAGGAGTGAGAGGAAGAGGAGAACCATGTGTTTCATAGTTCCGATGGAGGAGAGCTAAGAGTAAAGGCAAAGCCATGTATCTTGATTCGGTGATAATGAAAGGGAGAGGAGAGGAGTCAGAGCGAGAGGAGATGCCAGCGACAATGAGGGAGACACAAGAGAAAAAGGAAGGAAATGATAGAATAACATCGAGACTTATAAAGTCCATCGGTTTTATTCTGATTTGTTTTCGCTCTTTTATATGCACATGATTTAATTTAACAAAATTGCAACCAAAAGTGGAGGAAATGCAGACGCCAAAAACGGATCTCCAAAAAGAAATGCAGAAACCCAATGTTATTTTATTATTTACTTTCTACTTGTAACATAAATTATGGGCATTAAATTATAACTTCCTATTTGATTTATCAGTTAAGTGAAGGCCGGGAGAACCATGGGTTTGTCGTATAGAGTTTGAGATGTTTGTGATTTCATCGCACATTGCATTAAATTATAACATATTTCGTTTTTTTACATCGTATGTAACAATACTTGCATCTAGTTGCAACTGCAGGTAAAATAATTGCACCAAAATGCAAGATACTTCAATTTTTGCCAACTGGTGTGTGACATACTTAAAGTTACATCAGTATATAAACATTTACATACATCGAAACAGAACAAAACAAAGTTTCTTGTATACAGTGACAATATGAAAAATATGTTACATTTTTGGTGCAATTAACCTTAAAATAAGTCATTTGATAATCAGTGTCGTTGCACCTAAAACATTCTTGATTATTGACTTGTAGTAAATCAAACAGGTTATTCAAAGACTACATTTTTTATGCAAACTGGAGATTACGACTTGAAATTGCAAGAAACAAATAAACAGTATCAAACGCACATCCTAGAACCCTCTTATATTTTGACAGATAAAATAAAAAAAGTATATCATAACTCATATAATGCTTATGCGAGCACCGCAAGATCAATAGTATCTAATAGGCATAGAACTCGTAAACTATTGTAAATTTCATATCTACATATTGATAAGGATTGACTTTATTCTAATTCTATAGATCAAAAGGTTAAAAACTTACCTCACAGTCTTCAAATTCCTCATCAACATATTCTGGTTCGTCAAAACAATCATCCTGAAAAGAAGAGGTGCAGCTTCTCTCATTCTTTGAGGCTCTCTGTCGTTATGGTCTATAACTGAAATAAGCCTTTGTTTAAGGCTATCTTCAATCGATTTTGCATCACAGGAATGTAGGCCAAGAAGCGAAGCACATTCTCCTCTGAATTTTAGATCGTTGGAAGTCGAGATCAGGCCTGCAATTGTTTTTGCAAGGTCTGGTGCATAACTGCGAATCTAAAGAAACAAACACATTGTTAGGAATGCTCCTCTGGTTAAAAACAGGACTAGATAAGAGAAAGAAAACAGGAATGTCGACATCTTAAAATTATTGTTGTTATTTTCATGGGACAGAAGCATAAAAATTATGAAGTAGACAAGAGAAAGAAAACCGAAATGTTGATATACGTCCAACATAGAACACGAGCAGAGAGAGATAGCAGACTATCTATTGGCTTGAACATAACTAAACACTAGTCAAGAACACTTCAAAGTCGATACTTTTTGAAGAACCACATATCAGATATGTACACTAAACCTTGAAACAAAAATAACACTTGCCATTTCACATAAGATTGTTAACCAAAGTAACATGATAAAACCAAAGCATGCATTGCAATAGTCAAGCATGCATTGTAATAGTCAAGCATGCATTGTAATAGGACCCTGTACTCCCTATATATATTATAGTCCCTCATGGGCAATAGGACATCAATCAATAAACACAACATTCATTCAATATTACTATCAGCACTTTGGATGTGCATTAGGACACCAAAGTTGCTGCTGAAGGAGATGAAGAGAAGCGCGGCAGTGTTGTTAGGATTACAGTGAAGAAAGCGAAAGAGGTTAAGGTTTAAAGGGAGCCCTCCGAACCTCCGGCATGTAGCCGGCGGCCGGAGGCGGCAGCGGAAGAGTGTAAGTTTGGGTCAGGTATTCTTAGGATCTTAACCCTCTGATACCATGTAAGATAGTAATATTGAATGAATGTTGTGTTTATTGATTGATGTCCTATTGCCCATGAGGGACTATAATATATACAGGGTCCTATTACAATGCATGCTTGACTATTACAATGCATGCTTGACTATTGCAATGCATGCTTTGGTTTTATCATGTTACTTTGGTTAACAGAACTGCATTGCAATAGTCAAGCATGCATTGTAATAGTCAAGCATGCATTGTAATAAGACCCTGTACTCCCTATATATATTATAGTCCCTCATGGGCAATAGGACATCAATCAATAAACACAACATAAGCAGCAACTTTGGTGTCCTAATGCACATCCAAAGTGCTGCCGCGCTTCTCTTCATCTCCATCAGCAGCAACTTTGGTGTCCTAATGCACATCCAAAGTGCTGATATTTTCTTTTTGTTCTTTTACCTCACCGCTGTGTGGTTTTTGTGTGGCCGGATAACCGAATACACACCCTTTAATTTCATCAGCTCAAAAAAAAAAAAAAAAAAAAAAAAAAAGATATCTATCCACCAAACACTTCCACCAAACGGGAATCATGATCCCAGCCAAGCAACGAACACCTTTCACTATTGTTCTGAGTTAATACATCAATAAAAAGAAGTGGTAGTGTAAAGCATCTTTCATAAAGCAGGGACAAAAAGAAGTGGTAGTGTAAAGCATCTTTCATAAAGCAAAATGAAAAATTTGGTGCTACTTTCAATTAAAAAAAAAAAAAAAAAAAAAACGCCGTTTGTTCGGAAGGTTCTTTGGGGTTGAAGTTTTAGAACCAACTTTCGTTTTATTATTTCTTGTGTTGGTGATTTGTGCTAAGGTCACAAATCCACACACATTATTATGTTCATGTTTTGTTTTTCTTTTCTAGTTTTGCTACTCCGGTCCGAAACTTTCGCGATTTCGCCATTCGAGCTGCGAGAGTGTTAACCAAAGTAACATGATAAAACCAAAGCATGCATTGCAATAGTCAAGCATGCATTGTAATAGTCAAGCATGTATTGTAATAGGACCCTGTAGTCCCTATATATATTATAGTCCCTCATGGGCAATAGGACATCAATCAATAAACACAACATTCATTTAATATTACTATCTTACAAAGATGAGCCATAATGAGAAGCTACAAAGAGCTTAAATAGATCAAATAATCTATACGAATAATCATCATGTTAGCTGGACAAGGGCTAAGCACAAGGACCATATGAGAAACTAAGAACCACCAAAGCCATAATTTCAGCAATGAGGATCAGTATTAGGACCAGTTAGACATTTGTAAAGAGGTCGTGTTTCTATTGAGTAACATTTACATAATAAAAAGTGTTGACAATTCCTTTAAACGTATTTTTTTTTTTAATTTAAAAATTAACCACAATGAAATAGGTATGTAAGAGCATCAGGTGTACCTTGACTGCATTCGCGCTGAGAAGAAATCCGTCATTTTTCTCTTTCATGTCGGTCAATGCAAGCTTCACAGCTTTCTTAACAAGATTCCGATCAATAGCGCTTGCCTTTGCTGAGCCCAGATTAAGCTTGGTGTGTGTTAAAGAAACGCATAAAAATAATATACAAAAAGGTACAATATTCACCTCAGTTATTAGCAAAACGATGACTAGAGGTAACAAGATGAGGGGAGGGGGTCCGGTAATGGATCAAATGGGTTAGGTTGGGTTGGCCAGTAATTTTATACTCATTTGAACATTATACATGGGTGTGTCAGATATGATTACAATTATACATGGGTTGAATTGCCACCTCTAGTCAGATATTACAAGCAAATATATGGAAAGTCAGCGAAGGATATTTTTTGTGGTGACAGTGGATGGCAATGTCAATATGTGAACCTGGTGGCAAATCCTCCCATTCAATAAATGTGTTGGCGTATGTGTCCGGAAGGCATGCAGTCCGGCATCATCGTTGGCCGGACGACATTGTCCAAACCATCCGGCCGACAAACGACAGTATCCAGTTTTTAAGGGATTCTTACCACGTGGCCTACTAACTAGGGTGGCTATAGGCTTGCAAACAGGTAATATAGGTCTGTACGAACAGTATATCTACAGTGACGAAGGTACATAGTTGGGGTAGTATAAATACCCCAACACATTTAATGGTTCCACAGATATAAATACATACACATACATTAATCACTGCATTTATTGCCATCCTTATCCTCCAGCTTACTTTCACGCCGGAACTTGGTCCTGGACATCATCCAGGGCGAGGCTAACGCGTGTCGTTTATTGTGCAGGAAGGAAGACTCTTTCCCTCCGGCATCATTGACTGAAGCAAGACTCTCCAGCCTAATCAGATAGCAGGAATTTGCTTCAACAAATAGGCGCCATCCGTGGGACCCTAATTCATTCTACCAGAGAACCGAATGATAGGTCCGGAGTTACGTCCTCCCCCAGAACCTACCTCCCCGCCGGAACATATAGGCGAGAGTGGGGTCTTCAACACTGAAACCTCCGGCTCCGGAATGCCGGAACAAATACAAGCTCAGATGGCATCCTTACAGGCCCTCTTTAGAAAGTACAACGCAACAAGGGCTGGTGTCGTCAAGCCGATTCGACTCGCCTTCACAGACGAAGACGAGCTAGAGGAAGACGCTACACCAGACCCCAAAGATGACCTCAGCAAGCCACATAAGGAATTGGCCCGGTCACCCTTCACAAGGAGAATAGTGGAGTTCGCTGGTCCCAAATGCATCATGCCTGCCAACTTGAAGCTGTATGATGGTTCGGCTGATCCCGATGATCACGTCAACCGCTTCGTTGGAGCAGCAAACCAAGGAGAATGGCCGATGCCCGTGTGGTGCCGGATGTTCCAACAGACTATGGATGGAGCAGCGCAAGGGTGGTTCAGTAATTTAGAACGAGGGAGCATCGACAGTTGGGACGAACTGAGAGAACAATTCACTACGAGGTTTGCTCTGCGACAAAAGAACCTGAAGGATCCCACAGAGATCACCGGATTGTCGAGCGAGCGAATGAAACACTACCAATATTCAAGAACGATGGACCGAGCGAAGCGACCGGATCACGGAGTCCGGAGCTCATGAAAATATCGGCATTCATGGGTGCTCATCGATTGCCACGGCACGTCCAAAAGTTTTTCGATCAAATCCCGAAATCCGTGAAAGAAATGATGACCAGGGTGGACGATTATATCCGGGCGGAAGAGGCTTATAAGAACACCGAGCTGCCAAGGGGAGAAACCCCTGACCTATCCCGGAAGCCGAGCAATCAGCCCCCAAGAGATAGGAACCTTAGAGGAGGCTTCAATGACAGAAAGAGGGGCGACCGGCGGCCTTGGGAAAGGAATGATTCTCGACAGAGAGAAGTCTTCTCCCCTTATGTCTCTCCGAAAGCCGAAGCACGACCCCGAAATGAATTCAAGCGTAACGACTTCAACAAACAGGATGGTAATCGGGTCCTGCTCTCCGGCCTTACCAAACAACCCAAAGAAATACTTTCCACCGAACACCACCTAAACTTACCCCCACCACCCCCGTTACAAGGGAAGCCAAGCAAAGAAAATGAAGATCGGTTCTGCGAATATCACGGAGAAAGGGGCCATCTCACCAATGACTGTTATCACTTAAAAAGGCAATTGGAGGTGGCTCTTGAATCAGGGAAGTTAGATCACTTGGTCAAGAATGTCCAGCAAAAAGGAAGGGAAAGGCCGAGAGGTCACAATGGAAAAGGAAAGGTGATCAACATGGTCCGCCAATACTCGGAAGACCGTAAAAGAAAGGGCAGGTTCTATGATGAAGGCTGGATGAATATCCATATATCCTTTCCCCAGATAACTACAGACGACCTGTCTGACGAGCCGTTAATCGTAGAGGCCGAAATAGAAGGTTACTTTGTAAGGAGGGTGTTTGTAGATGAAGGCGCCTCCGTCCAAGTCATGTACGAACATTGTTTTAGGAACTTTTGTCCTTCCATCCAATCCCGGCTGAAAGAAACTAGTTCTCCGCTGGTAGGATTTTCCGGTGAAGTCATCCGGCCGATGGGGAAGATAGAATTAGAGGTCCGCATGGGGGACCATGGTCTTTTTCGGACGGTGATGATGACGTTCACGGTAGTGAGGTCGCCTTCTCCTACAACATAATCTTGGGCGAGCGGGTCTCAAAGAACTAAGGGCCATACCTCTACCATTCATGCAATGATGAAATTCCCACCCGGAGATAGCCACTCGATTGCCAAAAGGCGGTAGTCATGGAATGCGGGAGATTTGAGGAAGGCGGGATCCCAGAGAAGCTCTTCCAGAAAGGAAATAGAAACTTGGGATCAAGAAACCCAAAGCCAAGAACAAACGGAGGACATCCTAGTTAACGCAGCCTACCCAGAACAACGAGTAACCATAGGAACCAAGTTCTCACGAGAATGCCGGAGACAACTCATCGACATCTTAAGGAAAAATAAAGATATTTTCGCCTGGGAGCCGGCAGACATGACGGGGGTGCTAAGACGCCTCGTACAGCACTCTCTCTGCGCGAACAACTCCGACACGCCGGTGGCCCAAAAAAGGAGAATATTCTCGCGAGAAAAGAACCAAGTAATCAACAGAGAAGTGGAGGAGTGGGTCAAAGCTGGCACAGTCCGACCGGTAAGGTACCCGACATGGATAGCCAATCCTGTGTTGGTTAAGAAATGTGACGGAAGCTGGAGAATGTGTATTGACTTCAAAAATCTGAACTCCTCATGCCCGAAGGATTACTATCCTTTACCGGAGATAGATTGGAAGATTGAATCCGTCATGGGGTATAAATATAAGTGCTTCCTTGACGCCTACAAGGGCTATCACCAAATCCAGATGAACAGGGACGATGAGGAGAAAACTGCATTCTACACAGACCGAGGAACATACTGCTATACAAAAATGCCTTTCGGATTAAAGAATGCTGGGGCAACCTATCAACGGTTAGTAGACTTCGCTTTTCAATCACAGATAGGGAGAAATTTGGAGGCATATGTGGACGACATGGTCATAAAAAGCGAGCAGCGAGAAATGATCGGCGACATCGCGAAACCTTTGACAACCTTAGGAAGATAAACATGAAGTTGAACCCGCGAAAGTGTTCTTTCGGGGTGGAGGAAGGTAAATTCCTCGGCTATATGGTGACATCGGAAGGAATAAGGGCCAACCCAAGGAAAACAAAGGCTATAATGGAGATGAAATCTCCGGAAACCTTAAAAGAAATGCAAAGCCTGAGTGGGAAGCTTGCGGCTTTAAATAGATTCCTATCAAAGTCGGCGGAAAGAGCTCTCCCTTTCTTCGACACGCTAAAGAACATCACTAAAGAGAACAAGGACGAATACCGATGGACGAAGGAAGCCGAGTCGGCTTTTCAGGAGATGAAGAAGTTGATACTCGAATTACCTTCTTTATCCACACCAAAAGCGAAGGAACAACTGTTCATATATCTTTCGGCCTCATTAGGAGCCGTAAGCGCAGTACTCCTGGTAGAAAGAAATGGGAGACAGTTGCCGGTGCACTATGTTAGCCGGACACTACATGAAGCAGAAAGGTACTACGCCCCTATAGAGAAGTTGGCTTTGTGTCTGCTGCACGCATCCAGAAGGTTGAGGAGGTATTTCGAGGCTTACCCCATCAGGGTCATAACTGATCAACCCATCAAGCAAATACTGAATAAACCGGAAGCCTCGGGAAAGTTAGCCAAATATGCTGTAGAGCTAGGAGCATACAACATCACCTACACTCCTCGCAACGCAGTCAAAGGGCAAATGCTAGCGGACTTCCTAACAGAAGTGCCGGTGGAATCTAGAGGTAACATAAGTCCGAACGTCATGGAAGTGGAAGAAGGAGAATGGTTGTTATACACGGACGGAGCCTCGAACAGCAAGGGATCCGGAGCAGGTTTGGTTCTCATCAGCCCAGAAAAGGTAGAACTGACCTACGCCCTGCGGCTAAACTTTCCTAGCACCAACAACGAGGCAGAGTATGAGGCCCTGCTAGCCGGCCTAAGAATCGCAAGAAAACTTAAAATCAAGGTTTTAAGTGTGCGGGTGGACTCAAAACTTGTGGCTAGTCAGATCAATGGGGAATTCACGGCCACCAAGGAAAGCATGCAGAAGTACTTAGCTCAAGCAAAGAAGTACATATCCGGCTTCCAAAACTTTAAGATTCGCAACATTCCGAGGGCCCAAAATCAGAAGGCGGATATATTAAGTAAGCTAGCGGCGGTGGCCTTCGATCATCTAACCAAAAAAGTGCTCGTAGAAATCCTGGAAAGGCCGTCGAGAGATGAAGAAGTAATCAACACCGTGGTAGAGGAGGAAACGGACAATTGGATGACACCGATCATCAGGTGTCTGGAGGAGGGTGTGTAGCCGGAGGATCCAAATGAAGCTAGAAGCTTAAGAATGAAAATTCCCCAGTATGTTATGGAAGAAGGGGTCCTCTTTAAGAAAGGCTATTTGGTACCGATGATGAGATGTGTAGGGCCGTTACAGGCAAATTACATCATCCGGAAGTGCATGAGGGTTGCTGTGGGATGCACGCCGGACCGAGAACCGTCGTGGCCAAGCTTATGAGACAAGGATATTATTGGCCTACCATGCACCGAGATACCCGAGAAGAAATCAGGAAATGTGACTCTTGTCAGATACACTCTCCGGTACCCAAACTACCCAAGACGCCACTGACGTCGATCATGTCCCCGTGGCCCTTTTACCAATGGGGAATGGACGTGTTAGGCCCCTTTCCGGAAGCACCCAGCCGCATCAAATATGTGATTGTGGCCATAGACTATTTCACTAAGTAGATAGAAGCGAAGCCGTTGGTCAAAACGACGGGCAAGGATGTCATAAAATTTGTGTACGAGAACATTGTATGCGGTATGGTTTGCGAAGATCATAGTCACCGACAACGGAACCAATTTAAGTGAATGACCCATTCAAGAAATGGTGCGAGGGTTAAAGATCAAACAAATAAACACAGTAGTAGCACACCCGCAAGCTAATGGGTGGTAGAACGAGCGAACCAAGCACGATGGATGGGATAAAAACAAGGTTGGGTAGAGAAAGAGCGGGATGGCTAGATGAGCGCCCAACGTTTATGGGCGCACGGACGACTCTCAAAAGATGCAACGGAGAAACCCCTTTTAGCCTAACGTATGGCAGTGAGGCTGTAATCCCAGCGGAAATAGGGATGCCCACACACCGGACGATGATGTTCCGAGAGGATCAGAACGAAGAACAACAACGTCTGAACTTAGACCTCTTACAAGAAAGAAGGGAAAACGCTGCCATTCAGGAAGCTAAATACAAGACACAAGTAGAAAAATACTACAACCGGAGGGTTAAGCCAATGAATTTCAAAATAGGAGACTTTGTCTACCGCAAGAACGAAGCAAGCCGGGTGGAAAATCTAGGAAAGTTAGGGCCCAATTGGGAAGGGCCCTACCGTATAATAGGAGCAAGTGAGAATGGCTCTTATAAGTTGCAAACAATGGAGGAAAAGGAGGTCCCCGGACTGCACGCTATAAATCTTAAGCGCTTTTATAGTTGCTATTGTGACAAGAATCCTATTGTCATCGTGTAATCCGAAAGGACTATGTATAATCAACTAAATGATAAAAGTTTCCCCGTAGTAGGGAAACAATTTTCCAAACTGTGGTGATAGTATAACAATTCCGACGGCTGGCCCCCGTCGAGTATGAAAAATAACAATTGATGATAATACAACAATTCCGATGGTTGGCCCCCGTCGAGTATGAAAAATAAAAACTAAGGTGATAACGCAACAATTCCGATGGCTGGCCCCCGTCGAGTATGAAAACATAAAATACCCAAGTAATGGATGCCCTCTAACTTCATGAGGATGCCCGGACACCGGATGCACGGCCTACGTGGTCGGATGCCCTTAGAATAACCTAAGGAAGGCGCCTACCCAAGTAATGGATGCCCTCTAACTTCATGAGGATGCCCGGACACCGGATGCACGGCCGGCGCGGCCGGATGCCCTTAGAATAACCTAAGGAAGGCATTGCGAAACCAAAAAAGAGAAAGAAAGTGCCAAAGGAATACATGTCAAGCAAAAAAGAAATCCATTCACAACACTAGTTAACGATGGCGAACATTGTTAGTTATTACAAGAATATCATACGAACAATTGTTTACAAAGATACAAGTCCCAAGAATGTCGGACTTAAGCATTCTTCTTCGCGACATCTCACGGAGTCTTGGTGGTAGGAGGAGCCCGGATGGTCGAGCATGTCCTTGTCGACGGAACCTCCGGTTCTGTGTTCATCGGATCCCCAGAGGCAAGCGGCAAGAGTCGGCAAGCTTCGAATGAAGGATACTCGGCTCAAAAGTTTATCATATTGACCTTCCACAAGTTCGGGCATCCTGTTGACCTTCCGGATCTTTTGCAAGGCGATCTCATCTCTTCCTCGATCCTGTTCACCTTGGCCCCGGTCACAAACCACCTTGGTAGGTCAAGCTATACACTTTGCCATACTCTTTTGTACTCGACACTACCAAACAACCGACGGACAGCCGAAGGCAATAACATCCGAACAGCATTCTGCTTAACCACCTCACTTTGAGCAACCTCGGCTACCAACTTGCCGTTTTCCACCTGCAGAGCGGATAGAGACTGGTCTTTGACGACCAACTCACTTTCCAACTTCCTTATCTTTTCAGCCTGAGCACCAGAAGTCTCTCTCCACTCATTTCGGTCCCGGGTTACCCTTTCAACCTCTTCCTCCAGATCTTTCTCTTTACCTGCACTGGTTTTCAGATCGGAGTCTAGTTTCTTCAACCCCTCCGTCAACCTTTTATTCTCACCTTCGGCGGCAAGGAGTTTCTCCGCGAGCCCCTCGCAACCTTTGTGAGCTTCATTCAGATAAAAATAACCGTTGGAAAGATCCCCTCGCAACCTTTGGCCGGTGTTAACATCCTCAGCAACTAGTCAACTACTATGAACAATGATACAATATGAAACATGACTTTTTATGTTAGACAGGTCATTAAGGGCTGCTAGTGACTAATGGCCTTATTTAATTGAATGTACAAAAATTTGCCAATGATAAGGGTTTCACCAATTGCATCTCATGGTCGAAATGGTGGTCGTCACTTGTACTATCGTAAACATATGTATAAATATGTTGAAAGGTTCATTTGAGATCCGATTATTGCGAACTAAAATTAACTACTACATGAAATGGACTTGAATTACAGTGTTTATCCAATGAACGACGGATCAATGATAAATTACTTATGTTGTAAAATCATTTGTTGTAAAATATTTTTTTTATTTAAAAAATATTCAAAAAATCATTTGTTGTAAAATTTCAAAAATACAATTTATTTTGGCTTTTTGTATATTGTTGTAAAACTTCAAGATAAAAACTCAAAAATATTTTTGAAATAAATTTTTTACAAAAAAACGTTTTTGGTTTTTTTTGAATAATTTTCAACAGAATTTTTCGTTAATATTTTAAGTCAAATGTACTTTTGATGAATTAAATATTGGGGTGAAAAGAATGTTCAATTCAGAAAAATACTCGCAAGTTATCAAGTATAAAAGGAGATGTTGACTGTTTTTATTCATTCAAATACCAAACCTAGATACGATTAGCATACATATTTATTTATTTTTTTCGTTTTTGTTTATAGAATAGGATTCAATGACAGAGCCCAGCCTTGATATTCAGGAAGAGATACTTCTAAGATTGGAAGTAAACGATCTCATCCGATGCAAAAGTGTATGTAAGTCATGGAATTCCTTAATATCAAGTCCTGATTTTGTTGAATCTCAGCTTAACTACATTCGACATACTAATGAAATTGGAGATACAAGAATCGCTACTTTTTTTACCAGCAAAGATAAGTGTCATCTTGTTGGTTCATCTAATGGTCTTGTATGCATCTCTCGTGATTACTCTACTGAATTTTTAGTTGTTAATCCTTCTACTCGCGAGGTGAAAGAACTAAAAAATCTTTCTCAAGACCATTGGCGGAACTTAATAGGGGCAGGGGAGGGTTCCGGCCCCCCCAAATTTTGCGACACCTAGTGTAAATATTATAGGTTTTAGGAGTAATTTAGTTGAGGTTACAAACAAATCTTCAATTCGGCCCTCCCAAAATAAATTCAGCCCCCCCAAAAAAAATGTTCAAGTTCCGTCACTGCTCAAGACTATAAACAAAGTGTACATGTGTCAGGTTTTGGCTATGATTCATCTATAGATGATTTCAAGGTTGTAATAGCATGCAAGTATCTTCCTAATAACGGCATTATGTTTGACGTGTTAGAATTGAAGACAAACATTTGGAGATCAGTTAGTCAATCTGGTGATTATGATTGGTTGGCTGGGGATTGGTTGGCTGGGAATGGTATCCTATGCAATGGGTCGATTCACTGGTGGTTGGTTCGAAATTACAAGCCATCAAGAATTGTTTCTTTTGATTTATCCAAAGAGGTTTTCAAAGAAATCCCCCTACCAAAATTGGATGATATAAACAACTCGTGGACTTTGGGGACTATGAAAACCCGTCTATGCATCTTTCCTCGACCAAATATAAACAACTTAAGGAAAAATAAAGAAATGGAGATATGGGTAAGGAGAAACTACAATGCACAAGAGTCTTCGGAACGAGAGTTACCGCCACCTGGTTATGACGCGAACAAAGTAACGATGGGTTACGTTCCCACAGAGATTTCTTGTCTGGTCATGTTCACATATGGCTGTTAGAAGAAGGTTCAGGTGCTCCAGTATTGGTGCGAAGCATTGATCATCCCCAAAGTGAAGATATCCGTCCTCATGAGCATATCCCGTTATCCATATATTCGGAAAGTAACTATAATTATGATGACCATGTATTTGTCAGGAGCCTTGTATCTCCACATGGCAATGGTAGTTGTAACGAGGGAAAAGTGATAAGAAAAAGGAAAAACGTGATATCTCCCGATGGTGATGGGAGGAGCGTGAAGAGTATAAGGGAGAGCCTTGTGTCTCACAGTTCCGATGGAGGGAGAGCTAAGAGTAGAAGTCAAACCCATGTATCTTCTGATTCTGATGGCGATGAAAGGAGAGTGGAGAGGAAAAGGAGGGAGAGGGAGAGCCTTGCTTATCATAGTTCCGATGGAGGGAGATTTAAGAGTGAAAGGAAAAGCCTTGTATCTTCTAATTCCGGCGACGATGGAAGGAGAGTGGAGAAGGATTCAATGACAGAGCCCAGCCTTGATATTCAGGAAGAGATACTTCTAAGATTGGAAGTTAAAGATCTCTTCCGATGCAAAAGTGTATGTAAGTCATGGAATTCCTTAATCTCAAGTGGTCGTTTTATTAAATCTCATCTTGACCACATTCTCAGTAAGAGACATACTAATGAAATTGGAGATACAAGAATCTTTGTTTCCGATGGCACTAGTAGTATGTGTATTGATGATTGTTTTTGTTCGAGTATAGGTGATTGTGTACTTGTTGGTTCTTCTAATGGTCTTGTATGCATCTCTCGTAGCTCTCATTGCAAAACTGATTTTTTAGTAGTTAATCCCTCTACTCGCGAGGTGAAAGAACTAAGAAAAATTCCTCCAAGTGGTTGGGAGCATAGTGTATGCGTGGCAGGTTTTGGTTATGATTCCTCCAAGTGGTTGGGAGCATAGATGATTTCAAGGTTCTAATAGGACACCGCGAGACACCTAATGACTACTTAGAGTTTCATGTGTTAGAATTGAAGACAAACATTTGGAGGAGATTATCAGTTGTAGAAGTGGATCAATTATATAATTTCTTTGGGGATGGTATCCTATGCAATGGGGCGTTTCACTGGCCGTTGTATCCAGATAAGAGTAACTGGCAATTGACCAAAATTGTTTCTTTTGATTTATCCAGAGAGGTCTTTAAAGAAATCCCCCTGCCAAAATTGGTGGATGGTCAATGGAAATTGGGGACTATGAAAGACCGTCTATGCGTCTTTGGTTTTCCGAATATAAACATAGAGGAAAATTATGAGGAAATTGAGATATGGGTAATGAGAAACGACAATGTACAAGTGCCTTGGGAACGGAAGTTACTGCCACCTGGTTATGACGCAAACAAAGTAACCATGGATTACATTCCCCACAAAGATTTCTTATCTGGTCTTGTTCACATATGGCTGTTAGAAGAAGGTTCAGGTGCTCCGGTATTGGTGCGAAGCATTGATCATCCCCACAGTGAACATCATGAGCATATCTGGTTATCCACATATTCGAAATGTAACTATAATTATGATGAGCATGTATTTGTCAGGAGCCTTGTATCTCCACATGGCAATGGTAATTGTAATGAGGGGAGAGTGAAGAGAAAAAGGAAAAATGTGATATCTCCCGATGGTGATGGGAGGAGCGTGAAGAGTAGAAGGGAGAGCCATGTGTCTCACAGTTCCAATGGAAGGAGAGCTAAGAGTAAAAGTCAAATCCATGTATCTTCTGATTCCGATGGCGATGAAAGGAGAGTGGAGAGGAAAAGGATGGAGAGGGAGAGCTAAGAGTGAAAGGAAAAGCCTTGTATCTTCATATTCCGGCGACGATGGAAGGAGAGTGGAGTGGCAAAGGAGTGAGAGGAATAGGGAGAGCCGTGTGTTTCATAGTTCCGATGGAGGGAGAGCTAAGAGTAGAAGGCAAAGCCTTGTATCTTCTGATTCCGACGACGATGGAATGAGAGTGGAGAGGCAAAGGAGTGAGAGGAATAGGGAGAGCCATGTGTTTCATAGTTCCGATGGAGGGAGAGCTACGAGTAGAAGGCAAAGCCTTGTATCTTCTGATTCCAACGACTATGGAAGGAGAGTGGAGAGGAAAAGGAGTGAGAGGAAGAGGGAGAGCTGTGTGTTTCATAGTTCCGATGGAGGGAGAGCTACTAGTGAAGGCAAAGCCTTGTATCTTCTGATTCCGAAGACGATGGAATGAGAGTGGAGAGGCAAAGGAGTGAGAGGAATAGGGAGAGCCCGTGTGTTTCATAGTTCCGATGGAGGGAGAGCTAAGAGTAAAAGGCAAAGCCATGTATCTTCTGATTCCGATGACAATGAAAGGGAGAGGGACAGGAGTCAGAGCGAGAGGGAGATGCCAACGACAATGAGGGGAGACACAAGAGAAAAAGGAAGGAAATGATAGAATAACATCGAGACTTCTAAAGTCCATCGGTTTTATTCTGATTTGTTTTTCGCTCTTTTATATTGCACATGATTTGATTAACAAAATTGCAACCAAAAATGGAGGGAAATTCAGACGCCAAAAACGGATCTGCAAAAAGAAATGCAGAAACCCAATGTTATTTCATTATTTACTTTCTACTTGTAACATAAATTATGGGCATTAAATTATAACTTCCTATTTGATTTATCAGTTAAGTGAAGGCCGGGAGAACCATGGGTTTGTCGTATCGAGTTTGAGATGTTTGTGATTTCATCGCACATTGCATTAAATTAGAACATATTTCCTTTTTTTACATCGTATGTAACAATATTTGCATCTAGTTGCAACTGCAGGTAAAATAATTGCACCAAAATGCAAGATACTTCAATTTTTACCAACTGGTGTGTGACATACTTAAAGTTACATCAGTATATAAACATTTAGATACATCGAAACAGAACAAAACAAAGTTTCTTGTATACAATGACAATATGAAAAATATGTTACATTTTGTGTGCAATTAACCTTAAAATAAGTCATTTGATAATCAGTGTCGTTGCACCTAAAACATTCTTGATTATTGACTACTAGTAAATCAAACAGGTTATTCAAAAACAACATTTATGGTGCAAACTGGAGATTACGACTTGAAATTGCAAGAAACAAATAAACAGTATCAAACGCACATCCTAGAACCCTCTTATATTTTGACAGATAAAATAAAAAATGTATATCACAACTCATATAATGCTTATACGAGCACCACAAGATCAATAGTATCTAATAGGCATAGAACTCGTAAACTATTGTAAATTTCATATCTACATATAGGTAAGGATTGACTTTAATCTAATTTTATTGATCAAAAGCTGAAAAACTTACCTCACAGTCTTCAAATTCCTCATCTACATATTCTGGTTCGTCAAAACAATCATCCTGAAAAATAAGAGGTGTAGCGTCTCTCATTCTTTGAGGCTCTCTGTCGTTGCGGTCTATAACTGAAATAAGCCTTCGTTTAAGGCTATCTTCAATCGATTTTGCATCATGGGAATGTAGTGAGATTGAGAAGTTTAAAAATATAAATCTAGACTTGTTACTAAGGGTTATAATCAGAGGGAAGGTATTGATTATGAAGAAACATTTAGTCCGGTTGTTAAAATGGTTACTGTTTGGTGTCTTATTACTTTATCTGTTTCTAACAATTGGCCTTTATTTCAACTGGATGTTAATAATGCTTTCTTATATGGAGATTTGTATGAAGATGTGTATATGCAGTTGAATAAGTCTTTGTATGGTTTAAAACAAGCTCCTAGGCAGTGGAATGAAAAACTCACAACTGCTTTGGTGGAAAATGGTTTTAAACAAAGTCTTAAAGATTACTCTTTGTACACTAAAGATTGTGATGGTGTTTTCATGGCATTATTGGTTTATGTAGATGATATTGTCATCACTGGTAATAATGTTAGTGAGATTGAGAAGTTTAAAAAGTTTCTAAATTCAAAGTTTATGATAAAAGATCTTGATCCACTTAAATATTTTTTGGGGATTGAAGTTTTAAATTGTGAATCTGGTCTTTGTCTTTCTCAAAGAAAGTACTGTTTGGATTTGTTACTTGAATATGGGTTGTTGGCTTGTAAGCCTGCTGCTACTCCTTTGCAGCAGAATGTGGTTTTGAGTCATGTTGAGACTGAAAATGATAAATTTCTGTCTAATATGACTGAGGATCAAAAATTGGTTGGAAAGCTTATATACTTATCTAAGTCAGCATATGCATGCTCCTCTTAACTCTCATTTTACAGCTGCACTTAGAGTTTTAAGATACTTAAAACAGGCTCTGGTGCACAGTATTATTTATGTATGGTAAAAGTATTAATCTGTATGCTTATTCATATGCAGCTTGGGCTAAGTGTCATGTTTCTAGGAAATCAGTTTCTGGTTTTTGTGTCTATTTTTGCAATAATCTGATTTCTTGGAAAAGTAAGAAACAAGCCACTATTTCTAGATCTTCTGCTGAATCTTAGTATAGATGTCTTGCATCTACTACTTGTGAGCTTATTTGGGTTATAAAAATCGTTAAAGATTTGGGTATAAAGGATTTGTTACCTGCAAGTTTATTATGTGATAGCGATTCGCTATTGATTCTTTGCTAATCCTGTTTTCATGAAAAAACCAAACATTTTGAGATTGATTTACATCTTGTTAGAGAGAAAGTATCTTCAGGGGTTATTAAAACTTTGAAAGTTGCTTCTGCTAACAATGTTGCAGATATATTTACTAAAGGGTTGAGTGTTTCTCAACACAAGTTGTTTTGTGATAAGCTTGGTCTGATAGATTTGTTCAAGCCATGAGCTTGAGAGGGGGTGTTGAAATATATGAGTTGGGATACAAGCTCATGTTTGACTTTAAGTCAAAGGGCTTGTTGTGCCATTTTGGTCTAATGTTTGTATGTTTAGCTGTTGTTAGCAGGTTCTAATCTTTTGAAGGGTTAAAGTGTAACTTGGCTTCTATAAAAGCTGGACCTAACTCTTGGTTGGATTATTATCTCTTTCACATAAGTGTGGTCTGGTATTGTTGGTGTTAGTTAACTCTGATCATCTTGATCAGTTTTATAGATTGTTAGGTTGTATTGAGAGTTGTAGTGAGGATCTGGTGTATTCATATATTTGTAGTGAGATAGATAGAACCCTTCTGAAGGGGATTATCTTTGTCTTGTGTATTTGTTTGGTGAGCACACGTTTTGTGGACTCATCTTCTTGACTATTCAGTTAATAAAAGATTTCACCAAGGGGTGGTTGGCTGGGTGAATTGGTTGTGTTGTGGTTGGTTTAAGAGCAGATCTGGTTATTTTAACAAGAAAAATAGTGAAATAGTCCTTAGATAGTCAATGAGAATGAAAAAAATGTCTGTAAGAATTATGAATGAATTAGACACGTCGAATTGGTGTGCTAAAAGTGCATAAGGACCCAAATGAGAGTTCTTTATTACAAATAGATCATCTATCTCAAATTTAAAAGATGGATATAATATCAGTGACAATGGCATACAATTACTTTTGGAAGTGATGAAAGCAATGGTTAGTATTATTGAGATTTTTTTTTTTTTTTTTTTTTAAATTCTTCATTCAGTTATTTGTATTGCTTTTATAGGAGTGATGAGACTTGTTCAGGGTGTTCTGTGGTCTCTTGCGGCTAGTAAATCACCTGGCTTCCAAGGGTTTTTAGTTGCTAGGAATTTCGCTACAAGTACTGCTTCAGGTACATGAATGGTTGTGGTTCTTTCTGTAATCATCACTATAAGCTAGTGCATTATCATTATGTACCATCATATAAAATGATCTTTTTAGTGATTAAGTTGATTGAAGCGTCATGTTCGTTTAGTTTTTCAAGTTTAATGAAAACTACACAAGTGTGTAACTTGACATAATATGGCGTCAAGGTAAACCACCTGTTTTAACAGAGGCCTATATGAACTTATACCCCATATGGTTCATTTGCTTCCATTTCTATCGCATTATGTGATATTTTGTCATCTCTCTTTGAGCTTTCAAAAATGCGCTACATATTATACTCGAATAAAAGAGCGACTACATATCCGCTTTACATTGCAAATGATTTTTTTGCTTCGAAGATGGCTAAGCATCATATCGTTCTAGCTTGAAACTCATTATTCAGAAATCAAGGATTAGTGGATGTCCAACCCTTGTTAAAACTCAGCTTATCTTACCAAGCCTTGTTTAAACTCAGCTTATCTTACCAACCCTTGTTTGTTTACAATTATTTCCAACAAATGTTTTCTGAAACGTGCTATTTTTGGTTACCAACCAACTTAAACGAAATACCGCAACATATATTCATCTGTTGGTTGTACTTCGCATATGCATAACTGTATTTGGATCTTGGAAGGAAATTGGTTCAATTTTACATAAGTTAATAATGCATTAGTGCAAATCTAGTTTAGGTTAACATATTATTCATAAGTCTTTAAAGTCCCCCATGCATGGTAGTTTTGTACCAATATTCTCAGTTGTTGACCCCTACTTGGTTTTCTTATTTCTGCATAGCTATCGTCCCGGATGAGAATAGAAACTCTTTAGAGACCATGGAAGAGTTTGAAAGAAGCGTATTTAGTGATCCTCCAGGCAACAACCTAAGTTCAAGTTCCTTCTTTTAAAAGTTGGATCTGCAGAAAAGGGTTAATGAAAGATCTGCAATGAATTCTAGGTTCAATGGCTCTAGAAGAGGAAGGCTTGTGGATGGTCTAGATGGCAGTTTTATACCTTTGATGGATGGGTTGGATGGAAAGTTAAATACTTACTTTGAATATGACGTCAATGAAGTAGAGAAAGAAGATTACAAGTTCAGACCATATGTAACATTGTGGCCTGGTAATACTTATGATCTCAAGGTATGAAGAATGAACTATAACTGAATTTTTTAGGTCCAAACTTAATCAAATGAAAATTGATAAAAGAATTAAGGTTTATTTGAAAATGTGTTCTAGCCACTATTGTACGCCTCTTTGTGGTTTGGTCTCAGGTTTGTCTAGCAATTGCCCTTTTTGCTTTGCTGTGATGTTGGTTGTTTCTAATTTGCTTTAAAATTTGAAGTCTTTTCATCCCATGTTTGTTTTTATTCCCCTGAGATAGGTTTCATTTTAGGTAGAACTTAGTATTGTCTTCTTTTGGTTGGTCTGGGATGCCCTCGTGTGGGTGAGATTCTGTTACATATCATCGTTTGGAGGTGGGGTTAGAATTAGTTGCAAATGATAGGTTAATGGTCTTATGCGAGCTTTTGTTACACAAAAATATAGTGCCAACGAGTAGCCATCACCTGTTGGTGCAAACTTAAGGTGTATATGGCTTCTAGGTAATCGTCTTTTTGCATATTTTTTTTCTTAATAATTCTTGTATCAAGTTGTAAGTATTTAAGGGGGATAGTTGTATATAATGGTTGCTTTGTTTAGGAAACTGGTAGTATGGTTTACATTTGAACAGTTAAACACACAGTCATGGTCACCTAATTATTCTTGTTAATTTGATATGAAACAAACATGTTCAGTTATACAATACTTTGTATGCATCATATAGTCTTGGACTTGCAATTATTTTTGAAAGGTAATAGAATTTATCCTCTAACCATTAACAATAGCATAGTGTTAATGCATGCAAGATATGGGTAAGGATCCAGTGAGAAGAAAACTTAAAATGAGAAGAATGAGAAATAACTATAACCGCATATTTGAGATGCATCGACTCGAATTAGATGCATCTTTATTCATTTAGATGCATCACAATTAGTTTCAAAAGTGATTTTGAAGTGAAAACGATGCAAAGTAGTTTTAGCAACAAATTTGATCCGCAGAGGACAAAAAATACATAAGATTCGTCTAACTTGATGAAATGCATCTAAAATATGTATATGCATCTAACTTTTTGTTAGGAAATATATTATGATGCATCTAAAAGATTAAAGATGCATTTGATTCAAATTGATACATTTGTAATGTGTAGTTATAGTTATTTCTCATCCTTCTTATTTTGAGAATTCTTCTCATTTGATCCTTTGTCTGCAAGATATAATCTAAAGTTTTTCAATACAAAGTGATTAATCTGCAAATTTTCAACAGAAAGGTGATTAGGTCTGCAATTTTTCATAAGTATGATATATACATGGTAAATGAGGCTGTGGCTTTGGATATTGTTACTTGTCATTTGTGCCTACAACCTCTTTCTATTGATATTTTCTATATCGAACTTATTTCTTGTTTATATATATTTCTAATGTTGAAATATTATAGGGCTAATAACCTATTAAAGCATCATACTTGTCACAAATGTCAGTTCGACGTAGCGAACAAAAACAATAGCTCTTCTAGACATTAAACTTAACATGTTTGTCTTCAATTGAGTATTATGACTATTTTACCCTTCCAAATTACATAAATGGTCCCCTGGGTTTGCAAAATTGCATCCATCGTCCTAGGCTAAAAAATAGTCCACGTCATTTGAAAAAATTGCGTCCATCGTCCCGCTTCTCTTCCAATGACAAACCTCTTTTCTTCGACTATGTCATTAAAACCCATGTCCCAAATCCACTAAACATCAATCTCAATCTCATTAAAATCAACTGTTAAGCTCATTATCTACAGTGGGACAATACTCAATCTCATTAAAATCAACCGAAGTTTACAAAACACATAATTTTAATACTCAATAATCAGAATCATCAACAAAGAAACCGGCATTGTCATCATAATACTAACATCCACTAATGAAATCAACCATTTACAAACAAAAATAACATCGAACAAATCAAAGGAACTGTTGCAGCTCTATTCAACTTAGCCAATTTTCTTTGTCTAGTTATGAAATTAACACACCTTCACGATTGTCTAAGTGCTTTGCTGCTGCCAGTGTCGGACTCACCTAAATTAAGTCAAAGTCAAAAGTAACTAATCAGAAACCTGAACAATCATTTATACAAATCATGTTTGGGATTCGCATTTCTCGAGTTTCTCTTTCAAACGTGAAACCTCTTTTTCAAATTCGATTCTGGTGGATGTCTCCAGAACTTTAATAACACCTTCAAGCTCTCCTGCCTTTTTGGACCACTCATCAGAATTCTCCTTATAAAGTTCAACAAGTTTGTTTACGGTGGGATGACTCGAAGACAATCGCTCCTTTGTTTCAAAGACCGCATCTTTAGAGGAACATAATTCATTCTGTAAAGCTTTAACTTTGACTCAAGCTCTTTGACTTTATCATCCTTCCACTTCAACGAGCTAGACGTATCATTGTACCTTCTCTCCGTGTGCAAGCTTTGAAGACATGTCGACTTCCGATTCATTATGTACCTTCCTCACCCAAAAGGCTGTGACTTTGGAAGTAAACTCATCATTAAGCCAAAGGTTGTGTCTCTCAACTAACTCCTTCTCTTGAGACAATCGAGCCGGAGAAGCGTGAACACGTAATGCTCTCACCTCAAATTCATTGATACGTGACTCTTTAGCGAAGCGGTGTCGGTCAAAGCGACAATCTTGTCAAGATATGACTTGATCTTGGAATTCTTCTCATTAATCTCTAAATCCTTGTGCTCAATTAAATGAAACAATTGACTTTTGGATTTTTGAGCTCAAGCTTCTAGTGACACTGCTCAATCTCCCATCCTTGCCAACTGAAATATATATATATATATATATATATATATATATATATATATATAGTGTATAGTTATATACTGAGAACCAAAAATTTATGAGAACTCATGAGAACCAATCTTAACCGTTAAATATTTGATCAATGGACATAATGGATGGTGGCAGTTAAGTAATTAATAGGAATTTTGGGTATAATTGTATTAGTGGAAGAGGGGTACAAATGGTATTTTATAATAATATTTTTTTAAAATCGTCACTTTATTGAGAAACTGATTTGAGTGGGTAGTTACTTTCTTTTTCTCTCATACACAGTCATCTCTCTCCCTCAAACCCTAGCCTCCACACAAAAAAAACCCTAGCCTCCACACCAAAAATCATCTATCTGTCTAGTAATCAGATCAGGAAAAAAAAAAGAAAGATCATCAATCCCTTCATCTCTGTCGACATACCGATTTAGTAATCTTGTAAGTTTTCTCCTTCTAATGCGTTTTTTGTCACAATATGTGTAAAAAATAAGTGCTCTTGTTTTAGATTGGGTTTCGATCTAAAAAAAAATGGTTTTTTATATAATAAAATTTTTGATCCATAAATTAGATTTCGTTTTGGATCGTAAGTTAAAAAATGTCATTCTAATTTTGCTTTTCGGTAAAAAAAAAATACAGTATATGTTATTGATAACGTGAGTATTGGATGCTTTTTGTTTACTAGAACCATTATTGATTTATAATACCTTTTCTGTTATTTGGATTTTTTGAATACAGTGACAAAGGAAGATAACATTCGAAATCGTTTGTTCGTTGCTTTATTTATAAAATTGACTTTTTAGCGTTAGTGAAATCGTTTTTTAATTAGTTTTTGATATTAAATCGATATCTAGAATTGTTTTTATTTGGTTTTCCAGATCCGTTTTTAACCGGTTGATGAGATGTAAAATTTGATGGTTACCAGTTAATCTCGTAGAGGTTTTTTTTTTTTTTTTTTTTTTTTTTCTTGTAACAAGGGTGTTTGGTGCTGCTTATATTCAGCCTTTAAAGGGCGTTTTGTTGCTGAATTTTTTGCACAAACAAGGGTGCTTGGCTTTGGTTATTTTCAGCCCCTAAAGAGTGTGCACATGTGTTTTTGAGTGTGCATATGTGTTTTTACAGTTATGAATTTTAAACCTTCTATGCATATGTGTTATTACAGTTTCATGAACTTGTTTCTTTTGTTTAATTTCAATTTGTTATGGAAAGGATTGTGTACAAGGATTAAAACACATGTGTACATATGCCTACAAAGAGATCGAGAAATCGAGAGTGGCCAATGAGGAAAATGAGGAAAACACATGCGTTTGAATCATTATTTCAAATTTATAAGGTGCGATTAGTTCACTTATTTTCGTCCCAAAATGGGTGTTTGGTATTACAAGTGGCGTCGTTTGGAATTTACTTATTTGGTCCGATTCATTAGGTGAGCGAGGGATACATTTGTTTGAAATTGTATATCTCACAGCAGGTATAAATGGTTTTTGTGGTAATTAGTTTACTTTGCGGTTATTGTACTAATTAGTATAGTTTTGGCTCTCTAGTGAGTGTTTATTTTGTGAGGCCCTGCTTCAATTATTTAGATTTTTTGGTTCTCTAGCGAACGTTTTTGGTTTGGTATCGTGAGTTTTATTGGTTTGCGAATGGTGGAATAGGCAACGGTTCAAATCTTACTTTTATTGCACTTATCGTCTCAGTGTGCACATGTGTTTTTGAGTGTGCATATGTGTTTTTACAGTTATGAATTTTAAACCTTCTATGCATATGTGTTTTTACAGTTTCATGAACTTGTTTCTTTTGTTTAATTTCAGCTGTTATGGAAAGGATTGCCTACAAAGAGATCGAGAAATCGAGAGTGGCCAATGAGGAAAATGAGGAAAAACACATGTGTACAAAGAGATCGAGAGTGGCCAATGAGGAAAAACACATGTGTAGAAAGTGGCAAATGAGGAAAAACACATGTGTACAATGAGAAAATACAATTTATGTAATAAAACATATTTATGTAATATTTTTAATAAAGTTTTGTTGTTTGTATAAAATTGCATAAATGTATTAATAAAGTTTTGTTGTTTGTATACATACTTATGTAATATTTTTTTTATAGATACATGTGCAAATACAAAACACCTATGCAAAAACGGAAAATACAATTATCAAATAATGCAAAACACATGTGCACACAATGTAAAAAAAAAAAAAAAAAAAAAAAAAAAAAATTCCTAAATTATCGGAACTAAAAAAAGTTTTTGTAAAAAAAAAAAAAAAAAATTATATATATATATCAAATATAAAAGAAAATAATTTTACCATTATGCCTTTTGAATTAAATTATGCAAATTAATATAAGAAAAAATCGATTGGTTGATCTTTGGTTCGCAGTTCTCGCAATTTATTTGGTTCGAAAATAACCCTTCCCTATATAGTGTATATATATATATATATATATATATATATATATATATATATATATATATATATATATATATATATATATATATATATATATATATATATATATCGATTCAATCGATCACTTAAATATATAAACGCAAAAGAAGATACCGATGATGTTATACTATTAAACCCAAATGATTTCTGACTTCAAACGACATTCGCATGCCCAAAAAGAAGATACCGAGTGGTGTTATCCTATTAACAAAGGCATGCCCAAAATGCGATCTACTACAAAAATGAGCAAAAAATAACCTCATAGCATATATGTCGCTTCAAGATGGATTAAGAATCATACATACGATGTCAAAAGACTACAACTACTAGCCTTTCTAACACTACCAAAAATAGCCAAATCTAAGCCAAAAGTCCAAAACTATATTTCTTATGAGGTTGTCCACATTTTAATAGGGATACTACAAGGTTAAGCGTTCCTATTGAGCATTCACAATCACATAGCAGTACAAGCAGCTCCAAACAGAACTTATAAAAAGAAGCTATGAGAACAGCTAAAGAGTTTATCAAAATCAACCATCCAATCACCAATCAACTATGCGTTGATGGGTCCAACAATTGCCCCATTATTGGAAGCACTCAATCATCCTATAAAACCAAAATATCCAGTTCAAACACATGTTGTCACGTCATTCATATGACCTTATCTTACTAGACATTGTGAAAAAAAAATAGAAGGGGTCATCAACTCGTCATATTAGCTAACATATCTCTACTTGATCACAAAGAAACCCAAAAAGCTAAGGTCTTTATCACCACTAATTCCACATACAAGGGGTGTTAGCTTTTTCTTTGAAAAAATAAAAGAGGTCATCAAATCATTTTAATTGACAAAAATAAAAGCACTCCAACCCAATCATCAATACAAGGGTTAGGATTGTGCAATGTTAAAGTCAACCATTTAGATGTTTGACCCTAAACAGAGTTTTAGGATTAATAATCACACAAACTTTAGTAATGGCATATGTAGATACTTAAATCAGGATCTACTTTACATACAAGAAATATAACATGAATCTTAATCATACAATAAAGCCTTTGACTGCAAGCCAATCTTTAAATAGCACAATTATGATTCAATCAAGATTGGTCATTGTTATTACCTTTAAACCAAAAATCGAAGGAGACGCCAGTGGAGGAGTATAGAGGGTGGCGGCGCCAGAATCATGGTGTCCGGTTAGATGGCGGCTACCAGAGAAGAAGAGAGGAGGAGGATGTAGGGTTACGGGGTTAGTTGTGTGTGTTATAGAATGAGTTAAAAAAATTAATTGGGTTATTTATACACTTGGACAAATAATGCAATTTTTATAAATTCAAGGGTAAAATGGTAATCACAATTTTGTATTTTATCTTTATTACTCAATTGAAGACAAACATGTCAAGTTTAATGTCTATAAGAGCTATTTTTTTTGTTCGCTACGTCGAACTGACATTTGTGACAAGTATGATTCTTTAATAGGTTATTAGCCCAATATTATATTATGCAGGGTTTATGAAGACGACGTGATTCGAGGAGCTTTATGCATTTTAGTTAGTAATTTATATTGAGTTCTAGTTATGACCTTTTCATTCTAAAGACCATTACAAGGATGTTGGACGTATTGTTTTTTACTTTATTATATTCAAGTGACCATGTTTACTTGATTTTATTGATGATTAATAAAATTGAGTTCAATTTATATTTGGCTTCGATTTAATTATATTTGCGAAAAATTGAGACTGTTGGTTGCTATGATGACTAACTAATTAACGAATGCAAAACCGTGCAAAATGACTTCAATAACAAACACAAAAATGTGCCAAATGTTTTTTGGCAAGGCGGATAAAAATGTGCCAAATACGTTTGGTACAAAAACAGAAACCGTGCCAAATACATTTGTCACGGTATATAAAACCGTCCCAGTTAATTTTGGCACGATAAACAAAAACCGTGCCAAATAAGCATTCTACACGGTAAATGAATTGGTACCAAATACGCATTTTGTCACGGTAAATACAAACTGTACCAAAAAAAGCATTTGGCACGGGAAATGAATTGGTACCAAATACACATATGGCACGGGATATAAAAGTGTGACGAATGCCCATTTGGAACGGAAGATTATCAACCATGCCAAATACCTCACTCACGGCACCGTAAAGTTAAACCGTCCTAAGAACTGTGCCAAATACTATTTAGCACAGTTTCAACCCGACTCAATTGTATTTGTCACCCTCATATTTAGGACGGAGCCAAAAGTGTGCCAAAGCAGTGCCAAATAGCATTTGGCACGGCTTTTTGAGTATTTGTCACAGTTTTCCACCATCCCAAATACCAATTTTTCTTGTAGTGAATTAATACTCTTCCTCAATCACCCCTTTACACAAAAATACAACCATTTTACCACATAGTACAATATAATCAAGCTGCTACTAGGGGTGGCAATTCTCGACATGACATGAACCGCACACGAAGTTAAACAGGTTTGGGTTGAGGATAAACAGGTTTGGGTAAAAAACGGGTCAACCCGTCTAACCCGTTTAATAAACGGGTCGTGTTTGGGTTGAGTAAGTGTTAAACAGGTCAACCCGTGAACCCGTTTAAATATATAAGATCTTAAAAATAAAATATATAACCTGGTCTTTGTGTTGGATGTAGATTAAATGCATTTTGTTATTTACTTAGTATGAGTAAATTATAAATTTATACCTTAGATATCATGAAAATTGACGCTTATAATTCAGAATATTGTCGCGTAGTTATTTTTATGTTATTCTTATCATATTTTAGATCCTTATATCATTTTTTGCATTTAAACTAGTTAAATCGACAAACCACCAGCTTTGTTCACTGCTTGACCTATTTACTTAAATGGGTTAAGCGGGTCACAAATGTGTTACGTGTTATGCAGTGCAGGTTAGGGTTGAGTTTCTTGACACGATTAATAAATGGGTCGTCTTTGGGTAAAGGCTATAATAACCCGCCAACACGCGAACCCGAATAGGTTAACACGAACATGACTCGATTGCCACCCCTAGCTGCTACTCATTTATTGTATAAATCCAATAACCCAAACACTTAAAACACCAGCATAAAAACAAAACTACGCAACTTAAAGGACCAACATGTACAACTTGAAAGACTTGGTTAAAGTTACCCAAATATAAAAGGGTAAAAGCCATAAAATAACAACGTACTTTTTAAATTTTGCCGACT
Organism: Chrysanthemum lavandulifolium; assembly: GCA_022545495.1. Classification (NCBI taxonomy): domain Eukaryota; kingdom Viridiplantae; phylum Streptophyta; class Magnoliopsida; order Asterales; family Asteraceae; genus Chrysanthemum; species Chrysanthemum lavandulifolium. The sequence continues at coordinate 32,217,143 of CM040241.1, read as the reverse complement.
TGAAAAACTTACTTTTTTATTACTTTACTTCACCAATGAACTTGAGAAATTTGTTCCGACTTCACCCACATGACCCGTTTATATTAAAATAATAACGAAATGACTATATTACCCTCGGCATATGGGTGAAGTCGAACAAATTTGAAAGTTCAAGCAGAAGTCGAACAAATTTTAAATAATACAAGGGTAATATAGTTATTTCAGTTATTATTTGAATATAAACGGGTCATATGGGTGGAATCGAACAAATTTTGAAAGTTCGTTTAAAATTTTGAAAAGACGTTGTTATTTTATGGCTTTTACCCAATATAAAATTCTCACCATCTATAAAGTTCGTTGTAATGTAAAATATAAAATCAAAAATATTTATCGCCACAAATTTTATTACAGGTGTCCATCAAGATCGCATGGTGTCCACACGATCGCTGCGTAGATTCGCTAGTTAACCTATAATGCACCTATAATGCAGGCCGCATACACAAAAAAAAAACACAAGGCCCGTTTATTTATACCCTAAGTAACCGACAATGTGAATGTATAAAAGAAGATGTGACTGTACGTTTTATTCATTCAAATACCAAACCTAGATACGATTAGCATACAGATTTTTTTTTTTTTTTTTTTTTTTTTTTTTTTTTTGTTTATAGAATAGGATTTAATGACAGAGCCCAGCCTTGATATTCAGGAAGAGATACTTCTAAGATTGGAAGTAAACGATCTCATCCGATGCAAAAGTGTATGTAAGTCATGGAATTCCTTAGTCTTAAGTGATCGTTTTATTAAATCTCAGCTTAACTACACTCTCAATAAGAGACGTACTAATGAAATTGGAGATACAAGAATCATCGTTTCCCCTACTAACTATAGTACAGTTGTTGGTTCTTCTAATGGTCTTGTATGCATCTCTCGTCATCACTTTATTGATTATTTAGTCGCTAATCCCTCTACTCATGAGGTGAAAGAACTAAGAAAACTTCCTAGAGGTTATTATAAGTATTATGCATATGTGACAGGTTTTGGTTATGATTCATCTATAGATGATTTCAAGGTTGTAATAGGATACAAGTATCTACCTAATGAGGAAGGCTTTATGTTTAAATTGTTAGAATTGAAGACAAACATTTGGAGATCAGTTCGTCAATCTTGTGGTTATGATTATTTGGATGGGGATGGTATCGTATGCAATGGGGCGATTCACTGGTTGGATTGGGAAAAAAAGCCATCAGCAATTGTTTCTTTTGATTTATCCAAAGAGGTTTTCAAAATATCCGCCTACCAAAATTGGATGATCAATATGACTCGTGGACTTTGGGGACTATGAAAAACCATCTATGCATCTTTCCTCGACCAGATAACAACTTAAGGAAAAATAAGGAAATGGAGATATGGGTAATGAGAAACTACAATGTACAAGAGTCTTGGGAACGAGAGTTACCGCCACCTGGTTATGACGCGAACAAAATAACGATGTATAATCCCCCCAAAAATTTCTTGTATGGAGGTGTTCACATATGGCTGTTAGAAGAAGGTTCACGTGCTCCAATATTGGTGCGAAGCATTGATCATCCCCACAGCGAACATCATGAGCATATCCGGTTATCCACATATTCGAATGTAATTATAATTACGATGATCATGTATTTGTGAAGAGCCTTGTATCTCCCATGGCATGGGTGATGGTGACGGTGATGGTGATGGTGATGGTGATGATGACGGTGATGATGACAGTGATGGTGACGGTGATGATGACAGTGATGATGACGGTTGGTGACGGTGATGATGACGGTGATGATGACGGTGATGGTGACGGTGATGATGAAGGAGGTGATGGCAATATCAATGATGTTATTTCATTATCTAATCTTTTCTTGTAACATAATATTTGGCATTCACTTATAACTTCCCATTGGATTGGCTTTCACTTATAGATTCCCTGGTTGAGTAACATCGTTTGATATTTGTGGATGACTGGCGCTATGAGAATTTTGATTCTTCTTTGTTCTTTTCTATGTTTTACGACTTTCATATTAAAAATCCAATTCATGATTCTGCTAGGGTTAATTTCTTCCATTTGTTTACATATTATCTTGTGTTAAAGAAATGCTTTTTAGTTACTTTTGTATGATGCATTGGTTTCTTACATGCTTGTAGCATATCATGTGTTAAGATCATATCATTTAGTTTTATCTTATATCTTCAACAATGATTCTGATCACCTTAGTAACAATGTAATAAAAAAAAGGCCATACCATTGAGCCCCACGTTGGTAAAAATCGATAGTCAAGGCGCCGAGGTGGGATAGCCCTTACATGGTCCTCGAGAGCTAAATCAACAATGCTTTTACTTCGATCAGCCTACATTGCCGAGGCTGCAACCAGAAAAATTACCAGAGTTGCATCTGTTGCATCTTTTGACGTGTGCTTCAACACAACAAATGTGCTAAGCATACACGTGGAACCCCCGGTTCCGTCAATATTTAGTTTTGGTAAACGGCAACACTTCAGATGATCACAGGATCAAACTCGATAGTGCAAGTAAACAATAATGTTATGTCTTGGAATCGAGTTTGATCCAGAAAAACACTTCATCGACTTTTTAAATAATTTTTTTTTATGGACTGCCAATTGGTGCATTCATATTGCATCAGTTTGTGTATTTTGTATGAATAAAAACTCAAATCTATTTATTTACTCTTTATTTAAAAAAATAAAAATAAATAAAAAAAATAATAATAATAATAAAAATTAAAAAAAAAAACGTGGATTATTGTTCAACTAACTGCTGACCTGTTGTCATCATATTTGATACGCCAGATTTCATTGCGTATAAAAAGTTTTGTGCTGACCTGTAATTTAACTCATTTGTTATGCTGCATCTGTTCTAATTTAAGATCTCATGTTTGTGTTTTTTTCTTTTATTAGGCTTGAGATGATGATTAAATTGTATCGTGAGGTTGGAATACCAGCGGCAAGTTTTGCTTTTCATTTGGTCAGGTCACTTTCGCGTCTTGTCGTTCTTGTGGCTGGTGCGAGCAGTTATGGAACTTTGTTTGTTAAAAGGCTTTTGCATTTGATATATAGGGGCGTATGATACAATGTTTTGTGGATTGCAAGTATTTGCAAAGGTATATGTCATGTTTGTAGCTTTTGATTCATATAACCTAAAGTGTTCAGAGAGATTTAACGTTGCATTTTATATATGCTTTTCTTAAGCTAGTACATCTTATATAGCTGTTATGTATGTTTTTTTGCTTCTTCTGCACCCTTTTAGAAAGTAGTGATAATCGTGTTTGCCGTCTTATACCTGTTTTACTATTGTTTAAATCGAGCTTTTTGCCGTTTCTCTGTATGTGTATAGAGATTATCTATCAATGCATATGTATAAACAGTGTTGAAAGGTTTGTGTTGTGAACTGAGATTAACTGCATGAAACGGACCCGAGTTACATTTTCACCCATTGAAACGGATATAAGCTAATCCATCGAAACTATAAATAAAACCATCAATATGATGTCAATGTAAAGCAAGGCAATGGTTCTTGATAGTCATATATTTCACATTTACTATATTCAAAGTTTGAATATACGAGTAGCAAATAACAATACAACATCAATATGATTTCTCCGCAACGAGCAATAATACAATATAAAAACTTGACTTTTTATATTAGACAAGTTACTAAAGGTTGTTAGGGACTAATGGTCTTATTTAATTGAATGTACAAAAAGTTGACAATGATAAGGGTCGTAAAGAATATGGTTTCAATTGCCTCTCGTGGTCAAAGTGGTGGCCGTCACTTGTCCTATGCGTAAACATTGAATCTAATAAATAACTAAACAACAAACATCAATATGATGTGCATTTTTTCAACAACTACTATGAACAATAATACAATATGAAACCTGACTGTTTATGTTAGACATGTCATTAAGGGCTGCTAGTGACTAATGGCCTTATTTAATTAAATGTACAATAATTTGCCAATGATAAGGGTTTCACCAATTGCATCTCATGATCGAAGTGGTGGTCGTCACTTGTACTATGCGTAAACATATGTATAAATATGTTGAAAGGTCCATTTTGTGATCCGATTATTGTGAACTAAAATTAACTACTACATGAAATGGACTTGAATTATTGTGTTTATATCCATTGAACGACGTATCAATGATAAATTACTGCATTGAAATTATTGATAAAACCTTTCAAAATATCTCTCTGTGAGTTTGTCTCGACTTTTAGGCAGAGGCAAGTGTTAAAAACGTTGTATACATAGTCCTAATAAGTACATAAATGGCCTTTGTGGTTTTCGGACTTCACAAATTTTGTCCCTAGATCCTTTCCGTATGGTTTTGACCCATTACAAGTTTGGTCCTTTGACCGCTTTTTTTGTTAGTTTGGCCGTCAAGTGAATGTTTAGATGGTTGTTATGACGTAAGTACCCTCTAATGTTTAAGTATGGTCCCTGTGGTTTGTTGGGTATTACGAATTTAACCGCTGATTTTTTTTTATTTAACTATTTAATTAATATTAGTATTAATTTTTTATTTAAAAAATATTCAAAAAATAACTTGAAGTGGTTAATTCTCTCTTAAGTATAGTAATAATATAACACTCGTATATTTTCTTTACCTATTGTATTCTTGAGTTGAGATCAATATAGAACCCATATTTGTCATAGAACAAATGAACCAATCATAACCCTCCATCTTTTATCTAAATTAATAAAAAATCATTTTTCACCTTTTTTTTTAAAACAACATATCTTACAAACGGTAAATTTTCAAAATATAAAAATACACCATCATGACGAGAATTAAATTATTTTCATAGATATGCACTTTTATATATTTTGACAAACATTTTTTTCAAAATCCGTCCTAAAAAATCATATATGATTTTTACGAATCATATATGATTTTAAAAATCATGTATGATTCGATTTTATGAATCATATATGATTTTACGAATCATATATGATTCTCAAAAATCATATATGATTCAGTAAAAATCGAATCATATATGATTTTCATAAATCATATATGATTTTTGTTGACCGAAATTTTGAAAAAAATGGTTAAAATATATAGTAGTGCATATCTATAGAAAGATAATTTAATTTCGTCACGATGGTATAATTTTATCGCGTAACGATTAACGGTTTGCGAGATATTTAATTTTTAAAAAGGGTGAAAGTTTATCATAATAAAAATGAATGGTATTATTGGTTCGTTGGATATATGGTAAATTTGGATCATATTGAACTTTGCCTTGTATTCTTTTGATTATCTTTGACAAATTTTTTGGGTTTAAGTTTATTAAATAGCAGTACTTTCTCCAATGTCCCGATATAGTACGTGTACTTTTTTTGCAACCTGGTTAGGTAGTGTACTTTCTCCAATGTACTGATATGGTACATGTACTTTTTTTTTGTGTCAATATGGTCAAAATCCTACGTGGCACTTGAATTTGTGTGACGTGGCTTGCCCAGTCACCTAGGTTTGTGTGACGTGGCTTGCCCAGTCAGTTGGCTTGCCTACGTGGCTTGCCAACGTGAAAAAAAAAAAAAAAAAAAAAAAACTTTAAGTTTTTTAAATTAGAAAAAAATTTAATTTTTTTTAAAAATTAAAAAAATTTATAAACAAATTTACGTTTAAAAAAAAAAAAAAAAAAAAAAAAACCCTTTACGCTTTTTTTAAATCGAAAAAAATTTAATTTTTAAAAAAATTATGTTTAAAATTTATAAAAAATTTACGTTTAAAAAAAAAACCTTCACGCTTTATTTTTTTTAAACTTTACGTTTTATAAAAAAATTTTTAAAAAAAATTCTTTAAAATTTACGTTTTTTTTTAAACTTTGTTAAATATTTACGTTTTTTTAAATCTTATTTTTTTAAAGTTTTTTTAAATCGATTTTTAAAACTTTTAAAGGGTTGTTAGGAATTAGAAATTCAGGTATTAAAGAGTCGATCACCTCAGTATATGTAATCGTTAAAGCTCGTAGTCGTAGTTCTTTTAAGTTAAGTAGTAATTTAGTTAAGTAACACCGTGGAGGACGGACGGTCTTTACCCTTGTATGCACGATCCGCACCCAAAGTGTGGCGAATTATAAGACTATAAATACTCTACCTTCCAAGGTAGAGAGTTGAGCTCATAATAATATCTTTCACTTTCTCTCACTAAGTTCCCTAAACCTCTAACTTTCTCTCTCAGAATATCACCTTATACGCCACCTTATGCTTATGGTTTGATGTGTATGTGAAAAGTTATATCTTACAATTGGTATCAAGAGCCATGGTTAGATCATATCTTGCACATCTTTGGATTTATAGTGGTTTTTAGGTGGTTTTGAGTTTGAAAAGTTTAGTGGTTTTGCATCATTGGTTGATTTCTTGTGATAAAGTTTGAATTTTGTTGGTACTTTTGTGTTTAGAATCATCATAAGTGTTTAGGTTTTCATTTGGGAAGCTTGAATCATCTTGGTTGGGATGTTTTTGGATTGAAAAGTGATGTTTATATGGTTTTTCATGGTAGCGAGTTAGTTCACGGATAATATTTCTTCATAGCGACTTGCTTCATTATTTTGTAGCGACTTACGGTGTTAAAAGCTAGCGAGTTAGAGCTAGCGAGTTAAAGGACAAGTAGTGGACTCCACCACTGGTGTGCGACTTAATGGTAGCGACTTGGTCGATGTGAGTTGCTCTTTAGCGACTTGTGTTTCTAGCGACTTGTGTAGCTAATCACGCCAAAATTTGGTTAGCGACTTGGTCCGTAGTGAGTTACTACTTAGCGACTTGTTTTTCTGTTAGCGACTTGGAATTCTAGCGACTTGGCATCTAGCGAATTAAGTGGTAGCGACTTAGTGGATTTGTTTCTAGCGACTTAGAGCTTTATCATCTAGCGACTTAAGTGATTGCTTACGGTTTTCTCTTGATTTAGTAAAATCCGTGAAAGAATCTATTTCCCGGTTTAATCATTGAGTTATAAAATCCGTATAACTGTTAACATGTCTACCAACGTCCCTCATGTCATCTCCATCATTGTCGAGGATGTACAAGCGGTGGCTCGATACTCGTCCCCCATCTTGGATGAATCGACGACTACGATTCTTGGGCTCAACGAATCCGATTGTATTGCCTTGGAAAGGAAAATGGTGTCAACATTCTCAAATCCATTGATGAAGGACCATATCGGGTTGAGACGACTAGAGACATACTTGATACTAATGAAGATGGTACTCTGCTTACGGAATGGATGGACCTAAGATGTATGATGAGCTTGATGATAAGGAGAAAAAGAGATTCGATGCAGATATCGGGGCTTCAAACATTGTCCTTCAAGGTCTTCCTAAAGACATCTACAAGGCGATCAATCATAATCTTGATGCAAAGGTGTTTGGGATAATGTTAAGATGCTTCTCTCGTGTTGAGAACTAACCATGGAAGACAGAGAATCACAACTCTATGACGAATTTGAGCACTTCAAGATGAAACCCGATGAGAGTGTCTATGAGTACTATGAGATTTCATAAGTTAGTTAATGACATGAGGAACATCGAATGACTATGCCTAACATTCGGTTGAATTCAAAATTTGTGAACAACATGAATCCCGAATGGCACAAGTTTGTTACCATTGTGAAGCTTACTAAAGGATTGAAGAACACAAACTATGAGCAACTCTATGCCTTCCTCCTTCGAGAATGAGAGACATGCCATGTTTGAAAAATTGATTCTCAATCGGTTCAAAACCAACCGAGGAGAGACAAGTTCGTCAAATGACTCAACAACTTTCTACTCAAACATTGGAATCACAACCAAAGCATCACAAGTCATACCCTTGGGTAATGGTAATCACAAACTCATTCTGATCCTATGTTCAAACAAGGCGATCTTTGATGCAGCGTGGATAACATTGTTAATCAACTAGCTCTACTCATTAGTCAAAACATGAATTCTCCCACAAACCAACAACAACCTTTGAGCGCATCTAACCACATAATCAAGCCCTTTGTTAAAGATGGAAGGATCGTGGTGCAACGATTCGGGAAAGACGATATGATCGGGGAAGGGGTGGTCTTTGGTAGAGGATATGTGGGCAATCGAATCGAGGAAGGAATGGTAACCAAGGTCAAGCTAAGCCGATCAAATGCTATAAGCGTGGTGGTGAGGTCACATTGCAAGGCGCACATCTCAAAGCGTCCTCGAATCGCGATTACTTGGAGATAAGATGTTCCGCACAAGCTCGGGACAATGGTGCTGCGTTGGATGAAGAGGAATTCTTTGTTTCTTCTTTGAGGGCAATGCAAAGACCTATGATGCGAGATGTGGATGAGCGGCTATTCGGAGATAGGTCACAATCATCGAATGCCTTTCAAGTCGCCGACCGTGATGCTTACGACTACGATGTAGATGATGGACCCTCGCACACAATCTTTATGGCTAGCATCTCTCCAATGGTTTCTCCCAAGATCTCTTCCTCACCACAAGCTGGCACATCCAAGGACAAACTCATCTCGAGGTATTAAAACTATACGATGATCTTGATGTGCAACGGATGCATGACAAAGTACAACCAACTGAAACTTTTGAATCAAATATTGAAAATATGGGTAATATCAATATTGTCCCATACGATCAATACGTGAAACAAAGTGAAAATGAAATTGTACCAAGTGATGCATCTTCTCGATCAACAATGACTATGTCTTTGATGATTACCTTTGCATGTGCTCTAATGATTCCATAATTTCGAACTAAATGCCTATAAGGAACGTGTTGCTATTTATGAACAACGGGCAAAATTTGAGTTGACCACCGTGAGCAAGAAATGGATGTCCAAGTATGTACAGAATTAGAAAAAGTAAGTTTAGAGAAGAAGTGTTGAAACAAGAATTAAATTCCTTGCAAGAAAAACTTTCTAAAACACTAAACAAAAACAAGAACTTCAAGAAAATGTGAAAATGCTTAAGCAAGAATTTAATGCAAAGGAATCAAAACTCTTGAGAGATTTTTCTAATGAAAACTTTGAAAAACAAACTAGAAAACAAGTTGTACATACAAGGAAACACCATTCGATCGCTCACATGGTCACCAACCATCGTGTCTTAAGCGATAGCATAGCATTCCCCGGTTGAGGAACCGAATCCAGAGGTAATTAAAAGGCTAGAAATGCTCATAAGGTGCTTTATGATGGAAATGAAATCCTTAAGCCTAGACAGAATCCTAGTTGCGTTGAATGCCTTTGAGGAAGATAAGAAATCGACGAAATCACTAGGAAAAGATGAATAAGAAACAAAATGATCCCAAATGCAAAGAAAAAACATAAATATCACTCCTCATGATTATAAGAAGGAAAAGCTGGATTGCATTAAACAAGTTTAAGCCTCGGACTTTGTTGACTCCCGAACAAGTTTTCGGAAAATGGATTTAGATAAGTAAAGTCGAAAATATTGTAGAAACAAACCTCCCTTCGAAAATGCCTAGAACAACTGTGTATCCTCCTAATACACCTATGCATCTTGTACCTAGAACAATTGCCACTAAAAGCAAGACATTAATTAGCCAATACGTTATATTCCAACTATTTGTTGATTTTGAGAAAACTTGCAAGAAAAGGATCACTCCCACTGGTATAAGCGAAGGTGAAAGAGGTTTTGAACAAATGAAAGAATGTTATTTAAGCGAGGTCATGCCTTTCTTTAAACTTCTAAAAGATCATTTTGAGAGTCTTAAAAGGGGGTAGAAGGCGATATTAAAGGTATGGAAAAGGAATTTGATGCGATGGTTCTTGAAGTTAGTGATTATGAGCGTGCACTAAAATATAATGAGATTGAGAGAAAGAACTTGCATACATTAAATGAGAATCTTATTCTGAATGTGTTGCTCAAGATGTGTTTTTCAACGCTCAAATTGCTCTATTAATGCTTCCAAATTTCATGAACTATCTGTGTACGAAAGTCTCCCATGATCGTGTCATTGAGCTTGAAAAACTAATTCTAAACTAAATGAGAAAATTGAACTGGATGATCATGACAATTTGGTTAAACATTTTTCTAAACTAGAAGTTGAGTATTTCAATTTACAACTAAAATATCAACATCTCAAAGAAAATGTCAAAACTTCAAATATCAAGACATCTTGGATGCTCCGAGTTTGATGCGCTTTTTCAAATTAACAAACGAGATGAACAGATTCATGCTCGGTGTAACACGATCGAAAATTGAAAGCCCAAATCTTTCAATTAAAGGGTCAAACGAACAATATGACAGGCTCCCAAATGCCTCCTCCTTTAGATTCTCGGAATTCTCAAACGTTTCATCTTCAAAATCTAGTAAATACTTTACAAAAGGAAAAGCGAAAGTTTTCTAGAAGAAAATGAAAAGGTTAAACGTCATTTCAATGAGTTGTTTGAATCAATTAAAGTCACTCGTAACAAAACAACCAACAAATAACTTCATTGCAAAGGAAATTGAGAATCAAGAGTCGAGTAAAGGGAAAATGCCAATGTTCAATGAGGAAAATGTTGTATCAAAGGGTCACTCTAGTAATAAATATGCTTTACCATGACATATGTCCCCTCACCTAAGGAACAACAAACTTGCCATTCAAACATATTTCTCATCCCTTAAGGAGTGCTTAGAATGCTGCGTGAGATTGTTGAAGAGGATAAGCTAGAGAAACCTCATGATAATGCAATTGGACATGCATGCTCATATGCCAAACGATCTCAAGAAATCTTAGAATGTTTGATCACAATATGCCCAAAGACATTAGGTGAGAGAGTTAACCCTTTGATTCCATGCTCGATGCCTAAGGCCAAACATGACATGCACTCGATTCCCAATGGCTTGAATGTGAGAAGTAGTGCACCATTGAGTAGTTCAGATTCTAGATCTGTCAACGCTAAGAAAGAGAACTCAAATGTGCCTTCTAGGAGTACTAATCTCAGTACATCTAGCTTTGCGAAAGTGAACCGTAGTGCACCTGCATGTAGTTCAGATCCCAGCACATCTAAGCAGGTGGTGCACAGAGTAGTAAAACAAACTAATGTTCCCATTCCTCTACAGAGTAATCGGTGACATTAAAGGGAGCGGTCAAAGTCTCAAGACAATACAAGGAATGATAGGACCTCTCAAGCTAAGAATGTGCCTTTGGAAGAAAGTAGAAGAACAATCTAGGAACCTTATGTTTGAATCGAATAAAACGAATCGTGTTGATTCTAGTATTAGCCATAAGCGTCTTGTAATTAATTGAATTCGATACTATTTGCAAAACTTGTTCGATGTTTGCTTGAATTTTTCTAATCATGGATGTGATGTCAATGCTTTGCCTAATGATGTTAATTGTCCGATTAATATTGTTAAAGCTAAAACTCATACTAAAAAGGCTAAAAGGCAAAAGCGAAAGAGAGAAAACAATGGAAACCCACGGGAAGAACATTCAACAGAATAGGCTTTTATTGGATACATTGGTCATAAGACTAATCGAGATAATGCCCACTAGAAAATGGATGCCTCTTGGTAGAACTATTCCCTTAAGAAGTGGTCACATCGTAAGCAGGCTAATCTGAGACACTAGTATTGCATCTACTCACAATGATTCCATTACCTCACCGTCGATGTGAATGCTTCTATTTCGATATGGGTGTTCCAACTGCTGTTACTAACCAAATGGAACCCATTCTTGCATGGGATCCCAATTATCCGATTATCCATTCTTGTCGTGTTCAACCGCAGATCGTTCAAATCGTTCGTGGTACCGGACTCAGTTGTTCCAAGCATATGACCGAGACCGGTCACGGCTCATGAACTTCGTGAGCAAATTCATCGGGACTGTTAGATTTGGTAATGATCATTTCGGTGCTATTATGGGTTATGGAGATTATGTTGTTGGTGATAGTGTCATCTCAGTATATTATGTGGAAGGTTTAGGTCATAATCTTCTCTGTTGGTCATTTTGTGATTCGATCTAGAAGTAGCCTGAAAACATACCGCTTCGTTAGAGATCTTAATGGTAAGGAACTGAAAGGAACTCGTGGCTCAAACCTTTACACCATCTCTATCGATGACATGATGAGAGCTTCACCAATCTGCTTGTTATCAAAGGCTTCAAAGACAAAGTCATGGTTATGGCATCGTCGTCTCAATCACTTGAACTTGGCACCATCAACGATCTTTCCGAAAGGACTTAGTTGTAGGTTTACCTAGACTAAAGTATGAAAAGGATCTTCTTTGTTCAACATGTCAATTGGGAAAAAGCAAGAAGTATGCTCATAAACCCAAACCTACTAACTCGTCACGAAGTTCTTCATATGATTCATATGGATTTATGTGGACCAATGAGGGTGCAAAATATCTTTGGAAAGAAATATGTGTTAGTTGTGGTTGATGACTATTCCAGATTCACCGGGTCAAGTTCTTAAGGACAAAGGATGAAACTCCGATATCATCATCAAACTCATCAAACAATTGCAGTTAGACTAAACAAAGCGCCGAATTATCGTAAGCAGACAATGGAACCGAGTTTGTCAACAAACAACTTAGTGAATTCTATGAAAGCGTTGGAATCGACCATCAAAGAAGTGTTCCACGAACCCCTCAACGAACGGTGTAGTTGAAAGACGAAATCGTACTCTTGTTGAAGCCGCTAGAACAATCTTGATTTACTCAAAGGTTCCAATGTTTCTCGGGTCAAGCAATTGCCACCGTGCATGTTACACACAAAATCGTTCCCGATTCACACCATTCATGGAAAACTCCATATGAACTTGTCCACAATGTGAAACCCAATCTATCTTTCCTTCATGTGTTTGGTGCCTTGTGCTATCCAACTAATGAGGTCAAGACTTGGGCAAACTTAGAGCTAAAGTCGACATTGGAGTATTTGTAGGATATGCACCAAACAAAAGGGATACCGAATCTACAACAAAAGAACCCGAAATATCATGGAAACAATTCACGTTACGTTTGATGAGCCGACCGGTCAAATGGCTCTGGACACTCCACTCGGGACCCGCACTTCAAAACAGTCCTATTGGTTCATCCCTTGTTCCAAATTCCTCTCAAGAAACTCCATATGTACCTCCATCCGAAGATGATGTAAAGAAATTGTTTGATCCCATGTTTGATGAACTGATGAGTCTACTACAAATGAGGTCTTGATTCCTACAACAGAGGATGCTCATATTCCAGTGAATGAAGTCAATTCATCGGCCTCAATATCCGTAAGTCAAGAAGCACTTCTCACGATCCTTGATCTCATCAACAAATTATCATTCTTCAAATGTACATCATGGAAATGTTTACGCATCAATGATGAAGTTAATCCTTGCGACTCACGAAGATGCTCCATTTGAAAACATATTTGCTTCCCGAATCATCATCGAACCATCTTCTTCGGAGACATCGACTCGCCTACCTCGGTTCCTCAACAAATGCCACATGAACACCTCGGAAAATGGACTCACGATCATCCATTAGACAACATCATTGGAAATCCTCTCGCCTGTATCAACCCGAAAGCAACTCGCAACCGATGCCTTATGGTGTTTCTTCAACTCCGTACTATCTAAGATCGAACCAAAAGATGTTAAAACGCTATGAATGAAGATAGTGGTTCAATGCTATGCAAGATGAAATTCATGAGTTTGATCGTCTTGATGTATGGGAGTTAGTACCGCTCCGGACCGTGCTATGATTATAGCTCTAAAATGGATCTTCAAAGTAAAACTTGATGAGCATGGTGATGTGTTGAAGAACAAGGCTCGATTAGTTGCTAAAGGATATCGTCAAGAGGAGGGTATAGACTTTGAAGAATCTTTTGCTCCTCGCTTTCGAATCGAGGCAATCGTAATCTTTTCCGCAAATCTTGCAAGTAAGAACATGGTGGTGTATCAAATGGATGTAAAGACGGCATTTACGAACGGAGATCTCAAAGAAGTCGTCTATGTCACCAACTGAAGGATTTGTGAATCAAGAGCATCCTACTCACGCTTATCGTTTGAAGAAGGCTCTTTACGGTTTAAAGCAAGCTCGAGGGCATGGTATGATACAATGTCAAAGTTTCTTCTATCAACCGGATTCAAAAAAGAGCGATTGATCCTACATTGTTCACCGAAGTCGTGCAAACATTTGATTTATGTTCAAATTTATGTTGATGATATTATCTTTGCCTCGACCGACCAAATGGAATGTGATCGTTTTCAAATGAAATGAGTTCAAAGTTTCAAATGTCAATGATGGGACAAATGTCATTTTCTTGGGATTACAAATTTCTCAAAGTCCTGAGGCATTTTCATAAATCAATCTAAATATGCAACCGAGATTTTAAAGAAATTTGGATTTGATTCAAGTGACCTCGTTGACACCCCATGATTGACCGAACCAAACTAGATGAGGACCTCTGGGGATCATGATTGACCAAACGAAATATAGGAGTATGATTGGATCCCGATGTACCTCACCGCTAGTAGACAGACATCTTGTTCTCGTGTGCATGTGTGCGAGATACCGAGCTAAGCCTACTAAAAAGCACCTTGGCGGTTAAGCGGGTCTTCGGTATCTCCAAGGAACCATCAATATGGGACTATGGTACAGAAGGACACCGGTATGTCACTAACGGCCTATGCGGATATGCGATCATGCGGGTTGTCAAGATACACGTCGAAATGCGTGCGGAGGTGCTCGCTTTTGGGTGATAAGCTTGTGAGTCGGTCTTCAAAGAAGCAAATAAGTACTTCTATTTCCTCTGAGGTTGAATACATAGCCATGTCATCTTGTTGTGCTCAAATCTTATGGATGAGATCTCAATTATCGACTATGGCTTTGAATTCAACAAAATCCTCTCTCATTGTGATAATAAAAGTGCTATTGCTCTCTCATGCAACAACGTTCAACACTCAAGAGCAAAGCATATCGACATTCGACATCATTTCATCGAGGAACAAGTGGAAAAGGTGTGGTGGAACTATATTTTGTGAGGTCCGAATATCGGTTAGCGGACATCTTCACCAAAGCTCTTCCAAGAGAACGTTTTGAGTTTATACTTCCACGTCTTGGTTTGAAAAGCCTTCAACCAGAAACTCTCAAACGTCTTCAGGAGGAAGACGAGGAGTAAAGGTCGTTCTTCATCTATCTCTTGTAAATAGTTATTCGAAAAACAAAATAGAAAAATATAAAACCTTCAAAATCCATAAAAATTTGAAAAATTCGAAAATTCTTCAAAAAATATTGTCATTTTTGTCATGTTTTTTTTCTCTCGGTTCGATAATATCTACGGTCTTTGTGCTGTCATTCAAAGAATGACACGGGACTTTAGATGTTGTTCAATTCCAAAAAAAAAAAAAAAAAAATATATATATATATATATTTTTGGGAGAAAGAGAAATGGTTTATTGTCATCTTCGTGCAATAACCTTGGTTTTAAAGAAAGAACGAGCCATGTTTTACCAAGTCTTCAAATCTTATGCTCGATTCTATAAACTCCTATCTCTTTGAAAACTAAATGCTTTGAAAAATAACTCAATCTCTATTTTGATAATCATCGGGACTTATTTGTCAAAATCTCTATCTCTCAATCAACAACCTCGTCATTGATTGAGGGGAGAATGATTTCAATTAAATTAAAAGTTATTTGGCATTAAATTGTTTTCAAAAGATATACATGCATGGTTTTATAAATGGAGTTTAAAGTCTTAAAATCCGATCCTTATCGCTCAAACGCTTTCACAATCAAGTCACAATTCTCCCTAAAGCTTTCAAAATCAATTTAAATCTATACGAGATCACAAATCTCAAATGATTTGATAATTGTGATCGGGGAGAATGTGTGATTTAAATTAGATTTAAACCGATATTAAGGTAAATGGTTTCATGAATGAACATCTTGTCCCTCCCATGTGACAAACGATTTCAATTTTTCAATGCACATGTTGAGGGGAGCACCCATCTTAAACCTATGATTTGAAACGTGATCTTTTATCCCAATGTGCGTTCCCTCTAGTATGTGCAAAACTCTTTTCAAACCTCAAGGCACATATTGAGGGGAGCAAAATTCATGGAAACCTCATCCTTCCCGAAATGTTATACCCACTTGATCCATTGAGGAAGTGATGTTGATATCTTTAGAAAATGGTAATCAAAGAAGTTAATTCTTTCTCTTGCCTCCATGTGCAAAACATTTTCAAATACTTGATGCTCATGTTGAGGGGAGTTTTCGTTCTAAAATATCAAAAACAATTCGGATACAAAAGCTTTGATAATATATCACAAGTATCCGAATTGATTTTAAATGGTTTTCAATTGGATCCAATGGCGGATGAACAATACCAAATTGACCGACCAACTTTACTTTATGTACGGTGATATAAGGATGATAAGGTTAGGTATTGGTTCCCTTGATTCGCGAACGGAGGATCTACCCAGGACAATCCACTAGTTAGTGTAGAAGTCCTTAGGTATGATGATAAAAGGAGAAATGTGAGATATGGAAGAGTGCGAACTAAGACCGAGCTAGTCTGGAATAAACCCAACAAGGTTCTAGCTATGAAGTCTCGGTAAGCACTGAAGGGTTGAAGAATTAAAAGAATTGAATGAAAATAGGGTGAAAACAAATAGCCTCCATTAATTCAACCTTAGAGGCGTAAACCGGGTTCACTTCATATGCTACCGATGGTAACATCGGTATTGAAGACAAGACGTCATGGACCCAAAGGACGCATCGCACTTCAACTTTCCAAACCACTCAAGTTCCTCTTAAAAGGCTTGTTTCATTCTCACGGGAACCGACATAATCTATCGATTGTCTCTTAGAGATGGTTGATATGAAGTAGGAGACCCTCTCCCTAGTCTCCCACACGGGATCCAAATATGCACAAATTGAGTCTAGAGCCTCGAGATCATCAATAAATCTCATTAGGACACTTTCAATGAAGACTCTGTTTCACACAATGTGGAAAGAGAGATTATATCTTGAGTCCTCACGATTATCCTTGTGGTATTGCGGAACATCCGAGTGATGTGTTTACACATTCACAATGAAGATGGAAAGCCTTCGAGCCAACATCAAACAAGCTCACGGTAGGTGGCATGTGAGATCTATCATATAGATCAACCATGTGACAACCGAATGAAACAATGGGCGATTCAATTTCTTGAATCAATCTCGTTCAGTTAGGGATTGACGGATACCTTTGAAAACCGGTCTTTGTGCTTAAAACTCTTTTCTTTAGCACATCGATTGTGTACTCATTTTTCAAACCAAAAGGTATTTTTATGATTGATAATTGATTTTCAATAAAACCTTCGTTGTATTGCAAAACAATTTCTATTGAGCAATACACGATTGTTTTTCAAATCTCTTTTCATCAATCGGTGGACTTAAAATTATTTGGTTCACTCACTCGTCTTTGTCTTCTTTGAGATGTTCGGTTTGAGAACGACTAGAGCACCGCGAAACCCCTGTCGAGGAGATTCTTAGAATCCTACCGATCACAAAAGCTTGTAATCGATCAACGGGAACCGTGGGCCGTGTACCTCAATTCATCGAAAGTGATCAAAGACACTTTCATGCGATTTGTTGCTAAGCTGTATGCGGTGCACGCCCGACGCTTGCGGTGATCGAATGAAGCGGTCAATCCATAGCCGCATGCTCACTTAACACATTCATCTCAAAAGAAATCATGATTAGTGCATCAATGACTCGATATTTTCACTCCATGCTTCGCTCTGCCGCCAATATCGTGATTCAACAAATGCTTCCGCTACTCGATGAGAAGATATCATGATCCGAATGTGAGCATGTCGGTCCCAAAGTCACAACACCACAATGGATGTCTCGTAGATTGTTGATAGGCGATGATCTCAAATGATGGCTCAATATCATCATCACGTGGATCGAGAAAAGACCTCCACTTGGAATAACCAAACATGCATTGTGAAGAATCATTGACTACGAGCTTAGAGCAAAGGACTACATCAAGAATGCAAGATCAAGTGTTAAATGTAATATCTATTTGTATTCTTTGTATTTTTGGTACATGATTGAGGTGACCTCCTTGGGGAGATTGTTAGGAATTAGAAATTCTCGGTATTAAAAGTCGATCACCTCAAGTATATGTAATCGTTAGAAAGCTCAGAGTCGTAGTTCTTTTAAGTTAAGTAGTAATTTAGTTAAGTAACACCGTGGAGGACGGACGGTCTTTACCCATCTGTATGCCCGATCCATGACCCAAAGTGTGGCGAATTATGTAAGACTATAAATACTCTCTACCTTCAAGGTGAGAGTTGGAGCTCATAATAATATCTTTCACTTTCTCTCACTAAGTTCCCTAAACCTCTAACTTTCTCTAGAATATCACCTTATACCACCTTATGCTTATGGTTTGATGTGTATGTGAAAAGTTATATCTTACAAGGGTGTTTGAGGGGTGTTTGAGATGGCTTAGTAAAGCTGCATATCTACTCATTGCATATTTGTAAAAAGGGTTTAAGCTATTAAATAGCCTAAAAGGGTGTTTGAGATTGCTTGTTAAAAAGTTTTTTTGATTTAAAACTTTTTAAAACTTATTTAAAAAGTTTTAAAAATCGATTAAAATTTTTTTATAAAAAAGTAAAGTTTAAAAAAAACGTGAAGGTTTTTTTTTTTTTTTTAAACGATATTTTTTATAAATTTTAAACATAATTTTTATAAAATTAAAATTTTTTTCGATTTAAAAAAAGCGAAGGGGTTTTTTTTTTTTTTTTTTTTAAACGTAAATTTGTTTATAATTTTTTTAATTTTTAAAAAAAATTTTTTTCTAATTTTAAAAACGTAAAGTTTTTTTTTTTTTTTTTTTTTTTTTTTTTTTTTCACGTTGGCAAGCCACGTAGGCAAGCCAATTGATTTGGGCAGCCACGTTATACAAACCTGGTGTTGGGCAAGCCCGTCACACAAATTCAAGTGCCACGTAGGATTTTGACCATATTGACACAAAAAAAGTACGTACCATATCAAGACGTTGGAGAAAGTACACTACTTAACCAGGTTGCAAAAAAGGTACACGTACCATATCGGGACATTAGAGAAAGTACATGGCTATTTAATAGCTTAAACCCAAAAAAATTTGTCAAAGATAATCAAAAGAATACAATAGGTAAAGAAAATATACGAGTGTTATATTATTACTATACTTAAGAGAGAATTAACCGACAATATCAAGTATAAAAGGAGATGTCGACTTTACGTTTTATTCATTCGATTCCAAACCTAGATACGATTAGCATACATGTTTATTTATTTTTTTCGTTTTGGTTTAGAGCAAAGGATTCAATGACAGAGCCTGGCCTTAATATTCATAAAGAGATACTTCTAAGATTGGAAGTAAACGATCTCATCCGATGCAAAAGTGTATGTAAGTCTTGGAATTCCTTAATCTCAAGTGATCGTTTTATTAAATCTCAGCTTAGCTACACTCTCAATAAGAATACTAATGAAATTGGAGATGCAAAAATCATTGTTTCCAGTGGTGGTACTAGTATGTGTGAGTGTCAACTTGTTGGTTCTTCTAATGGTCTTGTATGCATCTCTCGTTACTATACTGATTTTTTAGTCGTTAATCCCTTTACTCGCGAGGTGAAAGAACTAAAAAACATTAGTCGAGAGTATTGCGTGTCAGGTTTTGGCTATGATTCATCCATAGATGATTTCAAGGTTGTAACAGGGTTCAAGACTAAACATAATGACATTGACAAGTATGTTTTTAAAGTGTTAAATTTAAAATCAAATTTTTGGAGAACAGTTGTTGTAGATTATTTGGGTTATTTTTATACGAATCGGAATGGTATCCTATTCAATGGGGCGATTCATTGGATTTCGTTGGATCGAGAGAACAAGCAACTAGTAATTGTTTCTTTTGATTTATCGAAAGAGGTTTTAAAAGAAATCCCCCTACCAAAATTGGATGATCAATATCCTATTCAATGGGGCGATTCATTGAGATACGGGTAATGAGAAACGACAATGTACAAGTGTCTTCGGAAAGGGAGTTACCACCACCTGGTTATGATGCAAACAAAACAACGATGGATTACTTTCCTGACATACGCTTCTTGTCTGGTCTAGTTCACATATGGCTGTTAGAAGAAGGTTCAGGTGTTCCTGTATTGGTGAGAAGCATTGATCATCCCCACGGATTCGGTAGTCATGAGCATATCCGGTTATCCACATATTCGGAATGTAATTATAATTAAGCATGTATTTGTGAAGAGCCTTGTATCTCCCCATGACACTGGTGATGGTGATGATGACGGAGGTGATGGCAATATCAATGATGTTATTTCATTATCTACTCTTTTCATGTAACATAATATTTGGCCTTCGCTTATAACTAATTCCCATTGGATTGGCTTTCACTTATAGATTCCCTGGTCGAGTAACATCGTTTGATATTTGTGGATGGCTGGCGCTATGAGAATTTTGCTTCTTCTTTGTTCTTTTCTATGTTTTACGACTTTCATATTAAAAATCCAATCCATGATTCTGCTAGGGTTTCTTCCATTTGTTTACAATATTATCTTGTGTTAAAGAAATTAGTAACTTCTGTATGATGCATAGTTTCTTACATGCTTGTAGTATATCATGTGTTAAGATCATATTAAATATTGGCTCTTTAGTTTTATCTTATATCTTCAACAATGATTTTGATCACCTTAGTAACAATGTAATAAAATAAAAAAAAACGCCATACCATTGAGCCCCACGTTGGTAAAAATCGATAGTCAAGGCAGAGGTGGGATAGCCCTTACATGGTCCTCGAGAGCTAAATCAACAATGCTTTTACTTCGATCAGCCTACATTGCCGAGGCTGCAACCAGAAAAATTACCAGAGTTGCATCTGTAGCATCTTTTGACGTGTGCTTCAACACAACAAATGTGCTAAGCATACAAGTGGAACCCCCGGTTCCGTCAATTGAGTTAGTTTTGGTAAACGGCAACACTTTAGATGATCACAGGATCAAACTCGATAGTGCAAGTAAACAATAATGTTATGTCTTGGAATCGAGTTTGATCAAGAAAAACAATTCATCGACTTTTTAAATAATATTTTTTATGGACTGCCAATTGGTGCATTCATATTGGATTAGTTTGTTCAGAATTGCTCATTTTTTGTTGACCTTAACTTGTAATGAAAAAGCCAAGTATGTTTCCCATATAACAGTTGATAAGTGGATTTCAATTTTATTCCATCTCTTAACATGTCAAATAGGTAAAGCAGAAAATAACAAATCCTCAAAAGGAAAAAGGTAGAAGTTGCTCAAAGTGTATTTTGTATGAATTAAACCTCAAATCTGTTTATTTTTAAAAACATGGATTATAGTTCAACTAAGGTGTCATTTGTTTTTTTAGAGCTTTTACCTCTTCATCTCGCAAATCATATACTGCGAGAAGAAGAGTACATTTAAGCACTTCATCTGCAAGAAGAAGACCGTTTGTTTTTGTGCTATTGAAGTACTTCTTCCATTTTTCTTCTTTTTTGAAAGAAGTGGAAAAAGAAGTGATTGAAGAAGTGGAAAAAGAGAAAATTTATGTGCATAGTAGAAGAGGAAAGAAATGATTTTACCTCTTATGTGAAAAAAAAAAACAAACAGTCTTCATAAATTGTCTGCGCACCTGCAGACATAAGAGGAAAAAAGAGCTTCTTTGAAAAAACAAACAAGGCCTAACTTAACTGTTGACCTGTTGGAATCATATTTGATACACCACATTTACGTCAAAATAAATACTTTGGTGGTTCAACTTGACAAGATTTCATTTGCATATACAAAGTTTTGTGCTAACCTGTTATTTAACCCATTTTTTTTGCTGCATATGTTCTAATTTAAGATCTCGTGTTTGTGTTTTGATCTTATATCAGGCATGAGGTGATGATTAATGTAAAACCCGAAAATCTAAAACGCATAAAAAGACTATTTTGCCCTCTAATTTAAAACTTATAAAATGCGGAAAATATGTCTATGCTTATTAAATGTGAATCTAATCTAACTTAAGAGTAATTTTAAAACCTAATGTATAAGATTATCAAAAAAATCAATGCACCTTTTGTCTAAAACTTGCATGAACCGAAAATGCATAAGATACATATACATTCTAACTTAATTTATGGCCCAATTAAACTTGGCTTAGGCCCATGCATGTCTTCCCTTGGCACGTCAAAACCGAACCCATATATCCCTCCCTTTTTTTTTTATCATACGCTCCACAAAATTTGAAACACACCAAAACCCTAATTCTCCTCAACCTAAAGTGACGGCAAATCTACACTCGACCAAGCAAGGCAGAAAGGTTTCGAAGGTGGTGCTGGTCGTGGGTTAGTAGCTGTTATCGTGGGGTTTTTCCACCTTGGTTCCTTGTTTTCTTCCCACTCGAACGCCTAGGGTAACACGTCTCTACCCTTTGATCTTTCTCCTTTTGTTTTCCTTAACCTGCTGTCGTGAGACCTCCTTGAGTATGCATGCATATTCGCCTAAAACACCACATAAAATAATAAGTTTGTCTCATGAATTAACAAGTGAAAACCATGTATAAATCGACCCATTATAACCTGTTTTGGAATCCATTCGACCTATTTATCGACCTTAAAAATAGATGTTAACCCGAGAAATAAAGTCTGGTCACGCATGTTAAAGGACGAGTACGGGTGGCGTTCGTATCTGATTGTGTGCTTGCATGAGTTTTATATACGTCCTGAATGTATGTCGCATGTATGTTTTACTATTGTTTAAATCGAGCTTTTTGCCGTTTCTGTGTATGTGTATAGAGATTATCTATCAATGCATATGTATAAACAATGTTCAATGTTGAAAGAATTGTGTTGTGAACTGAGATTGACTGCATGAAACGGGCCCGAGTTACATTTTCACCCATTGAAATGGATCAAAATGGTTTTTAGTGACAAATGGTCTTATTTAATTGAATGTACAAAAATTTGACAATGATAAGGGTCGTAAAGAATATGGTTTCAATCGCGTCTCATGGTCGAAGTGATGGTCGTCACTTGTACTATGTGTAAACATTGAATCTATACTCTACATATTTATGCATTTTAACCATTTTCGTAGCAACTCTTAAAATAAAAAGTTTGAATATAATAAATAACTAAACAACAAACATCAATATGATGTGCACATCCTCAGCAACTAGTCAACTACTATGAACAATGATACAATATGAAACATGACTTTTTATGTTAGACAGGTCATTAAGGGCTGACTAAAGGCCTTATTTAATTGAATGTACAAAAATTGCCAATGATAAGGGTTTCACCAAGTGCATCTCATGGTCGAAATGGTGGTCGTCACTTGTACTATGCGTAAACATATGTATAAATATGTTGAAAGGTTCATTTGAGATCCGATTATTGCGAACTAAAATTAACTACTACATGAAATGGACTTGAATTACAGTGTTTATCCAATGAGCGACGGATCAATGATAAATTACTTATGTTGTAAAATCATTTGTTGTAAAATATTTTTTTTTATTTAAAAATCATTTGTTGTAAAATTTTCAATTTATTTTGGTTTTTTGTATATTGTTGTAAAACTTCAAGATAAAAACTCAAAATATTTTTGAAATAAATTTTTACAAAAACGCTTTTGGTTTTTTTTGAATAATTTTCAACATAATTTTTCGTTAATATTTTAAGTCAAATGTACTTTTGATGAATTAAATATTGGGATGAAAAGAATGTTCAATTCAGAAAAATACTCGCGAGTTATCAAGTATAAAAGGAGATGTCGACTGTTTTTATTCATTCAAATACCAAACCTAGATACGATTAGCATACATATTTATTTATTTTTTTCGTTTTGGTTTATAGCATAGGATTCAATGACAGAGCCCAGCCTTGATATTCAGGAAGAGATACTTCTAAGATTGGAAGTAAACGATCTCATCCGATGCAAAAGTGTATGTAAGTCATGGAATTCCTTAATATCAAGTCGTGATTTTGTTGAATCTCAGCTTAACTACATTCGACATACTAATGAAATTGGAGATACAAGAATCGCTACTTTTTTTACCAGCAAAGATAAGTGTCATCTTGTTGGTTCATCTAATGGTCTTGTATGCATCTCTCGTGATTACTCTACTGAATTTTTAGTTGTTAATCCTTCTACTCATGAGGTGAAAGAACTAAAAATCTTTCTCAAGACTATAAACAAAGTGTACATGTGTCAGGTTTTGGCTATGATTCATCTATAGATGATTTCAAGGTTGTAATAGCATGCAAGTATCTTCCTAATAACGGCATTATGTTTGACGTGTTAGAATTGAAGACAAACATTTGGAGATCAGTTAGTCAATCTGATCATTATGATTGGTTGGCTGGGGATTGTTTGGCTGGGAATGGTATCCTATGCAATGGGGCGATTCACTGGTGGTTGGTTCGAAATTACAAGCCATCAAGAATTGTTTCTTTTGATTTATCCAAAGAGGTTTTCAAAGAAATCCCCCTACCAAAATTGGATGATATAAACAACTCGTGGACTTTGGGGACTATGAAAACCCGTCTATGCATCTTTCCTCGACCAAATATAAACAACTTAAGGAAAAATAAAGAAATGGAGATATGGGTAAGGAGAAACTACAATGCACAAGAGTCTTGGGAGCGAAAGTTACCGCCACCTGGTTATGACGCGAAGAAAGTAACGATGGGTTACGTTCCCCACAGAGATTTCTTGTCTGGTCATGTTCACATATGGCTGTTAGAAGAAGGTTCAGGTGCTCCAGTATTGGTGCGAAGCATTGATCATCCCCAAAGTGAAGATATCCGTCCTCATGAGCATATCCCGTTATCCATATATTCGGAAAGTAACTATAATTATGATGACCATGTATTTGTCAGGAGCCTTGTATCTCCACATGGCAATGGTAATTGTAACGAGGGAAAAGTGATAAGAAAAAGGAAAAACGTGATATCTCCTGATGGTGATGGGAGGTGCGTGAAGAGTATAAGGGAGAGCCTAGTGTCTCACAGTTCAGATGGAGAGAGAGCTAAGAGTAGAAGTCAAATCCATGTATCTTCTGATTCCAATGGCGATGAAAGGAGAGTGGAGAGGAAAAGGGAGAGCCTTGCTTATCATAGTTCCGATGGAGGGAAAGCTAAGAGTCAAAGGAAAAGCCTTGTATCTTCTGATTCCGACGACGATGGAAGGAGAGTGGAGAAGGATTCAATGACAGAGCCCAGCCTTGATAGTCAGGAAGAGATTCTTCTAAGATTGGAAGTTAAAGATCTCTTACGATGCAAAAGTGTATGTAAGTCATGGAATTCCTTAATCTCAAGTGGTCGTTTTATTAAATCTCATCTTGACCACATTCTTAGCAAGAGACATACTAATGAAATTGGAGATACAAGAATCTTTGTTTCCGATGGCGCTAGTAGTATGTGCATTGATGATTGTTTTTGTTCGAGTAAGAGTAAAGGTTATTGTCAACTTGTTGGTTCTTCTAATGGTCTTGTATGCATCTGTCGTCAATCTCGTTGCAAAACTGATTTTTTAGTCGTTAATCCCTCTACTCGCGAGGTGAAAGAACTAAGAAAACTTCCTGAAAGTGGTTATGAGCATGTTGTATTTGTGTCAGGTTTTGGTTATGATTCATCTATAGATGATTTCAAGGTTGTAATAGGATACCGAGACACCTAATGACTACTTATGGTTTCAAGTGTTAGAATTGAAGACAAACATTTGGAGGAATTATCAGTTGTAGAAGAGTATCGATTATGTAATTTCGTTGGGGTTGGTATCCTATGCAATGGGGCGTTTCACTGGTTGTATCCAGATAGGAGTAAAGCAATTGACCAAAATTGTTTCTTTTGATTTATCCAGAGGTCTTTAAAGAAATCCCCTGCCAAAATGGTGGATGGTCAATGGAAATTGGGGACTATGAAAGACCGTTTATCGTCTTTGGTTTTCCAAATATAAACATAGAGGAAAATTATGAGGAAATTGAGATATGGGTAATGAGAAAGCGACAATGTACAAGTGCCTTGGGAGCGGAAGTTACTGCCACCTGGTTATGACGCAAACAAAATAACCATGGATTACATTCCCCACAAAGATTTCTTATCTGGTCTTGTTCACATATGGCTGTTAGAAGAAGGTTCAGGTGCTCCGGTATTGGTGCGAAGCATTTATCATCCCCACAGTGAACATCATGAGCATATCCGGTTATCCACATATTCGGAATGTAACTATAATTATGATGAGCTTGTATTTGTCAGGAGCCTGGTATCTCCACATGGCAATGGTAATTGTAATGAGGGAAGGTGAAGAGAAAAGGCAAAACATGATATCTCCGATGGTGATGGGAGGGCGTGAAGAGTAGAAGGAGAGCCTTGTGTCTCACGGTTCCGATGGAGGAGAGCTAAGAGTAGAAGTCAAATCCATGTATCTTCTGATTCCGATGGCGATGAAAGGAGAGTGGAGAGGAAAAGGAGGAGAGGAGAGCCTTGTTTATCATAGTTCGATGGAGGGAGAGCTAAGAGTAAAAGGAAAAGCCTTGTATCTTCTAATTCCTGCTACGATGGAAGGAGAGTGGAGAGGAAAAGGAGAGAGAGGGAGAGAACTTTGTGTTTCACAGTTCTAATGGAGTGAGAACTAAGAGTAAAAGGCAAAGCCTTGTATCTCTTGATTCCGATGATGATGGAAGGAAAGTGGAGAGGAAAAGGAGAGAGAGGAAGAGGGAGAACTTTGTGTTTCATAGTTCCAGTGGAGGGAGAGCTAGAGTAGAAGGCAAAGCCTTGTATCTTCTGATTCCGACGACGATGGAAGGAGAGTGGAGAGGCAAAGTAGGGAGAGGAATAGGAGATCCGCGTGTTTCATAGTTCTGATGGAGGAGAGCTAAGAGTAAAGGCAAAGCCATGTATCTTCTGATTCCGATGACAATGAAAGGGAGAGGAGAGGAGTCAGAGCGAGAGGAGATGCCAACGACAATGAGGGGAGACACGAGAGAAAAAGGAAGGAAATGATAGAATAACATCGAGACTTATAAAGTCCATCGGTTTTATTCTGATTTGTTTTTCGCTCTTTTATATTGCACATGATTTGATTAACAAAATTGCAACAAAAATGGAGGAAATGCAGACGCAAATACGGATCTCAAAAGAAAGCAGAAACCCAATGTTATTTCATTATTTGCTTTCTACTTGTAACATAAATTCTGGGCATTAAAATATAACTTCCTATTTGATTTATCAGTTAAGTGAAGGCCGGAGAACCATGGGTTTTTCGTATCGAGTTTGAGATGTTTGTGATTTCATCGCACATTGCATTAAATTATAACATATTTCGTTTTTACATCGTATGTAACAATACTTGCATCTAGTTGCAACTGCAGGTAAAATAATTGCACCAAAATGCAAGATACTTCAATTTTACCAACTGGTGTGTGACATACTTAAAGTTACAACAGTATATAAACATTTACATACATCGAAACAGAACAAAACAAAGTTTCTTGTATACAATGACAACGTGGAAAACATGTTACATTTTGGTGCAATTAACCTTAAAATAAGTCATCTGATAATCAGTGTTGTTGCAACTAAAACCTGTTTGATTACTGACTACTAGTAAATCAGACAGGCTATACAAAGACTACAAACTGAAGATTACGACTTAAAATTGCAAGAAATAAATAAAAGTTTCAAACTCACATCCCAGAACCCTCTTATTTTTGAGAGATAAAATAAAAACAGTATATCATAACTCGTAATGCTTATGCACAAGCACCAAATGATCAATTATGATCGTATCTAATAGGCATGAAACGTACACTATGTTATGTTTTGTATCTCAATAGAAAATGATGAATAATAGCCTATAAGCATAGAACTCGTAAACTATTGTAGGTTTCATATCTAAATATTGATAAGGATTGACTTAAATCTAATTCTATAGATCAAAAGGTTAAAATTTACCTCACAGTCTTCAAACTCCTCATCTACATATTCTGGTTCGTCAAAACAATCATCCTGAAAAGAAGAGGTGCAACTTCTCTCATTCTTTGAGGCTCTCTGTCATTGCGGTCTATAACTGAAATAAGCCTTTGTTTAAGGCTATCTTCAATCGATTTTGCATCATGGGAATGTAGGCCAAGAAGCGAAGCACAATCTCCTCTGAATTTTAGTTCGTTGGAAGTCTAGATCAGGCCTGCAATTGTTTTTGCAAGGTCTGGTGCGTAACTCATGAATCTAAAGGGACCAACAGACTGTTAGGAATATGCTCATCTGGTTAAAACAACCAGATAGGATCCAACAAGCCAAAAGCGAGTAATACATACATATACATATATAAAGACATTTTAAATTTGAAAAATAGTTTACATTTTAAAAACTCTAACAGACTGACTGGGAACCAAACCGAAAACTGGATTCTGAAAATTCATGGGACAGACTCACAGGTGCACTAGCGTTATAAAGTAGAAAAGAGAAAGAAAACGGTAATGTTGATTTTTGTCCAACAGATAACACAAGCAGAGAGATCAGATATATCCGCTAAACTTTAAAACAAAGTTATGAATGGCCATTTGGCATAACAAGATAAAAGTAGATACATATAGCTTAATTTCGATGAAATAGGCATGTAGGAGCATCCGGTGTACCTTAATTGCATTCGCTTAAAAATCCGACATTTTCCTTTTATGTCAGTCAATGCAAACAGTAACAAGATTGATCAACAGTGCTTGCTGAACCCAGATTAAGCTTAGTGTGTGTTAAAGATACGCAGAAAAATAACATACAAAAGGTACAATATTCACCTAATGTGCCAGATATGGTTACAAGTATGATACTATTTCAGAACAAGCATATAAATGGGTTGAAATTGCCAACTCTAGTTAGATATTACAGCAAATATATGGAAAGGATATATTTTTGCGGTGACAGTGGATGGCAATGTCAATATGTGAACCTGGTGGCAAATCCTCCCATTCAATAAATGCACAGCCATCTTCGTCCGAGATGCGTTTTATGCTTATCCCATAGCATTTCCGATCGATGCTTTTCAATGCATCTAGCAATGATTGAGAAATCGGGCTAAGTAAGAAGTCACTAAAGTAGAGTACCTGAAAAGCATGTAGTCATTAAGTTATAAGAAAATCGAAAATAAATACAAGTCAAAGGAGAATCTTGTCTTTAACCTTTGTGTGTGTGTGTGTGTGCGGACTGACCTCTGTTTTACTACCACACACCCTGATACATGATGGATTCATCAGCTCTGATAATTCACTGATTATAACCACAACTTCTATCGTTGTTTCAGCATTCTTTGTACTTTTGCAAACCATCCCACTTCCAGTTTTCAAGTGTTCCCTAACAAAATCAAGAATGGAACGGGTCAAAAAACTCAACCCTACACACATCATATAATGTACTTACTATTGATTACTTGTATACTTTTTGGAATAAAATGTCATTAGGACTTTTTGTACAGGGGGTTGGGGTCAAAACAGGTCACTTTTGTATTGTGTGAAAGAAGCCGGGTTCAGTTGAAGA
Organism: Chrysanthemum lavandulifolium; assembly: GCA_022545495.1. Classification (NCBI taxonomy): domain Eukaryota; kingdom Viridiplantae; phylum Streptophyta; class Magnoliopsida; order Asterales; family Asteraceae; genus Chrysanthemum; species Chrysanthemum lavandulifolium. The sequence continues at coordinate 32,187,614 of CM040241.1, read as the reverse complement.
AAACACTTTTATGTTACATTTCTACTTATATAACTGATGCATTAACTATGATTACGAAAACCACAGTATTACAATTATTTTGAACAAAATGATTTAGAATGTTGTATGCATTAAAGATATACTTTAGGCAGTTTAAACATGTATGACCCATTTGAGTTTAATCTGACCTTTGGAAGATAAACTCCAATACTAGCTTTTCAATATTAGATTTTAGTCTGTTTAGAACTTACCCGATTGGAAAGCAAGAGTGACATGTACTATCAAGTTGATTCCCATGCTTGAGAACATAATCCATAATGCCTGACTGAAGACATTCAGCATTTTCTTCTGATGGTAAATCAATGCACTCATTCACCACGATAACATTTACAGATGGTTGCTCAGAAAGTTCTCCTTGTCAACAATGAGCTCAATTCCAACCTTCTGATAAGACAAAAGTAATAACAGTCGTGTAGTTATGATGAGAAAGATTAGCTATAGCTACCACTTTGAGATGTAAAAGGACAAAATGAGGCCAGCTATTGATTAAGTCATAGCAATACACATGAATGCAGTATCAATTTGCTGAACTGCTATGACTTAATATGTAGTTTCTAATAATAACCTTAAGAAAAATCCACCTCACACAAATATTATGTCAAATCATTTTTAGTCGCTGTAAATGAAGGACGAGCAATAGCTATGCAAAGGTCTGCAATAAATTATTCAGAAGTTTGAGGTAATACTTACGGAACCTTCATAATAAGGATCTGCAGAACCAATCATACAAACAAAACATGAACAAAGACTCTTAGAGACAACCCAAAAAACAATAAAGGTTTGTGGTTCATCACTCGTCAGTTTGTTGACATGGACAACTAACCTTTCGAAAAGAAAGTAATATCTGCCAGTAACTCATCGACACTATGAAATGTTGAAAATGATACTTCAGTCCCACTGAAAGAAAGCAATTAAGGAATGAATGTCCAGAAAATTTAAAAATTAACTTAAATAACTTCTGGCTAATAACATGCCTGAATGTTGCACCATTTTTGGAGCTTAGTGGTAATTTAGCTACCCTTTTCATGCGATCCTTTTGTTTAAGATCTATATTGTAGTGAAATATTTCAATGTCACACTTGCCTGCAAGATCGAATATTGTAGTGTATCATTACTAATTGTGACTTTATTCAAGACATTGACATACTATGCAATATTGCAATTTCCTTGCAGATTGTTCCATCTTATTTGATACAAAGTGAAGCCATTTTCGATTCTACCTCAGTTCCAAGTATGACCTTTGCTCAACTGATTAATGCCATAAGTGTTTTTAAGCAGTAAAATGCTTTTAACTACTTAATTTGGGGTGAATTGTCTATTTGCTATAAATATATTCATCTAAAGAGGGAATTGCATATCAGAAACATCGTTACATTATGATGTCACCTTGCAGTCATGTACTCTCTGTCTATATTTGTGAATCATATGCTGATGTTAATTGAAAAATAAGTCTGCAATAGCTCAGAAGGTGCAAGTATTATAATGTGAATCAAACAAGAATAATACTTACGGCAATTGATATAACTCCATCTGCATACGATAGAAAAGCTACATATCAGTTAATACCCATAAACATCATAACCAAAATAAGGTCAAAATCAATAGTTCTTACACTCTGGTTAAACGTATTAAGTCACTAATTAGTCCTCCATTTGGTTCATATAGGCATGGCAAGCCTTGTGAACCAATAATCTTTATCTTATTGCTTCTTATGTTATTATTATTAGACGAAGGACCAAACACCTCAACTAAGAACATTATAACGAAAAAAACGGTTAGAGGTTGGCGGTTATAAGCGGTTACAAACTAACCATCACAATGGTTAGGACATACCGGTTAGAAAACATATATATGTATTGTGTACCGAATCATTTACAAGTTAATAGACAATTTTACTTATTCATTCACTTTACATTTTGCAATCTACATAACATTGATCTAGAGTTGGGACAACAATCGGCATCAAGAGCATAGGTTTAACACTTCGTTTTTTATTACAAGATACAATACGAAACAAAGAACCCAAGGGGAACACGCGCAGAAAACAAATCGTTTTCATACGCTGGAAAACGAAATTGTTCATACGAAAGTTTTGTTTTTCGACAAAGATTTTTTGTTTCTCTTTTACTTCCAAGAGAAACAAACGTGAATAAGGATACGTAGAAGATAGTGCACGATAATTTACGTAGGGGATTGCAAACGTTTTACACCAAATGGATTGGTGGGGAAACCTTGTTGGCAACAACATAGGGAAGGAAGTAAGTTCATACACTTCGTTTTGGTAAAAGAAACGAGTGGGATAAAACTTTGTGAAACCGGGTTAAACAAGACACAAAGGGAGGAACACGCGGGTAATACACGGGGAAACGTTGTTGTGGAAAAGATACGTGCGTGATAGAAGGAGCTCAAGATTGTGTGGAGTAGTGTCAAAGCGACACAAGGAAAACAACAACGAAAAAAGGAGATCGAAACACTTTTGTTTGGAGATTTTTGATACCATCTCGGTACCAAAATTGTTTGTGGGAAGTTTGAATCGGTTTTCAAATAACGTACAAAAAGAGCGTGTAGTGTGGAGGAACAAGAAAGAAAACAACTTGTTTTTTTTCGGACTTGTTGGAGAAGATACATCTCGACTGAAGTTTCATTCGAAACTTGGAAACTCAAAAGTTTCAAAGAAGAGAAATCCGAAACTTTAGAGGCAAACAGGAAATTCAAAACAATACGTGAAGTGTTCTTGTACTAGTCGGACAAAAAGAATTCGACAAGGAGTTTTGGTGTTTGTGTTCAAGGCAAAAAAAACACAACGAAGCAAAAAAAAAACATCAAAGGTGCGAGGCAAAATTCGAAAGGAACCGAACCGGAAATAACTCAAGCGTTGGTGAGCGATAATTATTAACGAATCAAAGAGAATACTCTAAGTATTTATCGCATATACGAGGTCACAAGTTAAACTCTTTCTGGATTTCATTACTTTTACATAGTATAGAATAGTATGAATATTTTTATTTCATACGATTAGGAAATCCCGAAAACTATTTATTGATCCCGTATTACTAGGATTCCCGGAAGATTAGAAATTTCCATACTTTATAGAAAAACCACACTAGGAAGGATAAATCCCATTGAATTTGAAAAGTGAAGATACTAAGCACTTTAAAGATGACAACCGACGATATAGCAAGCACATCAACTGTAACAAAACCCGTAACACCCATTGCACAATATCAAAGCCCTAAGTTGAAAACCACAAACTACACAGTTTGGGATATACAAATTAAGGTTATACTAGAGGCACATGGTTTATGGGAAGCAATAGAACCAAAGTTAGATACACCAGTTGATGATAAGAAGGATAAGGCAACAACTGCCTTCCTATATCAAGCGTTGACGGAAGATGTGATCTTACAAGTAGCGGGTTGTAAGACGGCAAAGGATTTATGGGATTCGCTAAAGAAAAGACACGTTGGAGAAGATAGAGTGCAGAAAGCATGGTTACAATCATTAATGATTGGGTTTAACTCACTTCAGATGAAAGAAGATGAGACGGTGGATGCATTTGCGGCTAAACTAAACGGCTATGCCACGAAGGCAAAAGAATTAGGAAAACTTTGGATGAATCACTTTTAGTTCAAAACTATTAGACTCCACACGGATAGGTTCATTCGAGATAGTAGCATCTATAGAACAAACAAGCGATCTCGACGAAATCACTCTAGATGAGATCATTGGAAGACTCGAGGCATTTGAGGAAAGGATAAAACTCGGAAGGGAGGACAAAGAAAGCCGGAAAACCTATTATTCGCACATGGCGAACACTCAGAAATAGGAAGCGTTTTACAAGCGTGGAGGAAAATCAAATTTCCACGAGGAACTGGCGAATAAGAATAGGAACAACCACAAGGAGGAACTCTAGTTATAAAAGAGTTCGGATAAGAATAAAGATGAGTGGGATGTGAGCAAGATAAAATGCTACGGTGTCATAAAATAGGACATCTTAAAAGAAATTGTAGAGGAAAACCAGAACTAAGGAACAATCAAACATTATCTTAGAAGGCGATGAACCATCACTATTAATGACTATGCGGGCGAACACAAGGAAGTGTTGTTGAATGAGGAACAAATTCAACCAAAGAAATATGCTACTGGCGGATACAAGCATATGGTATTTAGATAATGGTGCAAGTAACCATATGGTGGGATAAAGAGTCATTTTAGGGATATTGATGAAAGCGTAACAGGACGAGTACGTTTTGGAGATGGATCGTATGTACGAGATAATGGGTAGAGGATCTATCTTGTTAGGTTGTAAGAACCGAGAATGAAGGTAGTATCGAAGTATACTACATACCAAACCTCAAGAGCAACATACTTAGTCTAGGACAACTTACGGAAATAGGTTGTAAAGTCATTATGGACGGAAACAAGTTGACTTTGTATGAGAAAAACAAGAAGTTGTTGATGAAAGTAGAAAGATCTAAGAATCGACTCTACAAGATACGATTCTGAGATAGAAGCACCTATATGTCTCTTAGCAAATATAGATAACCAAGCATGGTTATGGCATGCTAGATTAGGTCATCCGAACTTTGACGATATAAACAAGATGACTAGGAAAGGTCTAGTAGAAGGAATTCCAAGGATAAATCATGTAGGGGTGATTTGTGACGATGTTTATTGTGAACACCATTTCCAAACTAAAGTCGGATCAAAGAACCCGTTGGACTTAGTTTATGGAGACCTCTCGGTCCTATAAGCAAAGAACACAAGCAAGAAACTCATTTTCTTGTTAGTGGACGATTGTACACGTTTATGTGGGCCTACTTTCTTACATCGAAAGATGAGGCGTTTAGTACATTCAAGGAATTTAGACGGAAGATAGAAATGGAGATAAAATTGAAGATAAGGATGCTAAGAATGGATGGAGGTGGTGAATTCACATCAAATGAATTCACAAGGTCTGTAAGGAAAACGGAATAACGACAGTTGACACCACCGTACTTCCCACAACAAAATGGAATAGTGGAGAGAAGGAATAGGACGGTGTTATCAACTACAAGGAGTATGATGAAAGCGATGAAGTTACCTTTAACTTTTGGGCGAAGCGATTAAACATGCTATTTACATGATAAAACTCCATATGAGGCACTCTACAATGAAAACCAAACTTGGAAAACCTAAGAATATTCGGATGCACGACTTATGCAAAGATAACGATACCTCACTTAAAGAAGTTGGACGACGAAGCATACCATTGGTTTACTTAGGAGTAGAGGAAGGATCAAAAGCATGTAGGTTATATGACCCTATAACCGGAAGAAACATGTTAGTAGGGACGTAAAGTTTATGTAAACAAAGCCGTGGGATTGGAACAAAGATGAAGAGGATACGAACACACAAGACACATTTTGGGCTAGTTTTGTGGTGAGCGGAGTTGACAATGAAAACCTTACACCGGTCAACACGAGAAAATGATGACAACACGTATCATGAACAAGATCGATTCACGATCCGGTTTCACCAATCACAAGACCGACATACAATTCGACCCACACTCGGAAGAGGAAGAAGAAGCTACTACTAGTTCTATAGAGAACTTAAGAGATAGATTTGATGATACACCCGTGCGTGAATACGAACATGTCGGAAATATACAGCATGCACGTAGAGTTGAACCACAAAGTTTGTTATTTACGGAAGAAGAACCCGTAATTACAAGGAAGCATCAACATATGAAAATGGATTGAGGCCATGGAGATTGAATTGGATTCAATCAACAAGAATAATACATGGACTCTTACTACATTGCCAGAAAATCAAAAGGCGATAGGACTCAAATGGGTTTACAAGACCAAGAGGGATGCAAAAGGAAACATCATCAAATACAAAGCACAGTTAGTGGCAAAAGGTTATGTACAAGAACAAGGGATAGACTTCGATGAAGTATTTGCACCAGTTGCTCGGATAGAGACAGTTTGGTTAATATTAGCATTAGCGGCATATCACGGATGGCAAGTACATCATTTAGATGTAAAATCGGCATTTTTACATGGAGATTTAAAGGAAGAAGTCTACGTTACACAACCTGAATGATTGATTCAACAAGGAAATACAAGAAAAGTCTATAAGCTTACTAAAGCGTTATATGGCTTAAGACAAGCACCTAGAGCTTGGAATGTGAAGCTTGATCAAACGTTAAAGTCTCTAGACTTTAAGAAATGTAATCTCGAACAAGCAGTTTATACAAAGCGGAACAAGAATTCTACACTTATAGTTGGAGTCTACGTAGATGATTTGATAATCACAGGAACTCCAAGGAAAGAAATCGAAGAATTCAAATCCCAGATGAAGGATATATTTGAAATGAGCGACTTAGGATTACTAGCTTATTATCTTGGGATAGAAGTCACGCAGACAGGAGGAGAGATTACAATCAAGCAAACAGGTTATATTAACAAGATCTTGAAGGAAACAAGTATGGTAGACAGCAATGATACGAAGATACCTATGGATACCGGTACTAAGTTGGTCAAGGCGGAAGAAGGAAACTCAGTTGACGCAACTTACTACAGAGCTTAATCGAAGTCTCGGTACTTACGCATACAAGACCGGATCTTAGTTACTCGATCGGACTACTCGGTAGATTCATGCAAGACCAAGGATCATCACTTGAAGGCGGTAAAGCAATTAATCCGATATATCAAAGGAACAAAGGAGCATGGCATAATATACAAGCAAGAAGGCGGCCGCAAGATTACAGATTCTTATGACGATGGTTATGGAATCAACACCGATCAAGGAAAAGGAACTCACGGGATCGTATTTTATTTCGAGAGTCACCTATTACCGGTGTACTCGGAACAACCAACGATGGCGCTATCATCATGTGAATCAAAATTCATGGCGGCTACTGCAGCAACGTGTCAAGCCTTATGGTTGAAGCGATTTCTTAGTGAACTAACTGGATGGGAAGAGAAAAGGATAACGCTGAAGGTCGATAACATTTCAGCAATAGCACTTGTCAAGAACCCAGTTTTTCATGGAAGAAGCAAGCACATCGATATTCGCTACCATTTCATTCGTGAAAGCGTAGAGAATGGGCACATCAATGTGGAACACGTCAGCGGAGAACTACAAATAGCAGATATTCTAACGAAGGCTCTACCAAGATTGAAGTTCGTGACTATGCGACAAATGCTCGGAGTTCAAGACATAGGACGAAGCAACGATTAAGATTAAGGAGGAGAATGTGAACCAATAATCTTTATCTTATTGCTTCTTATGTTATTATCATTAGACGAAGGACCAAACACGTCAACTAAGAACATTATAACCGAAAAACGGTTAGAGGTTGGCGGTTATAGGCGGTTACAAACTAACCATCACAATGGTTAGGACATACCGGTTAGAAAACATATATATGTATTGTGTACCGAATCATTTACATGTTAATAGACAATTTTACTTATTCATTCACTTTACAATTTTGCAATCTACATAACATTGATCTAGAGTTGGGACAACAAGCCTTAGTCCCAATTAACCATATTCTTTGAGATCTAAAAAACATAAGTCGTGCCGAATCAAGTTCTTACCCTTTATCATATTTAACAATGAGTCACTTATATACTTCATATCCTGAAACTCCTCGGCGTAGCTTCCGATTCCCGTGTCAGAAACTAGTCATATCATGAAGCCAAACACACTCTTAGGAATACATCAGATCCCGATTAAAAACATAGAAGCAGAAACAAAACAATTACAAAAATAGCTATTTTGACCTCCTTTCCTTCCACATAATCCCAAAACCAAATGATGCACAAAATGAAATGCAGCTTTAGATGATTTTTTTTTGGTTACACAACGGGTATCACTTATGTACAATATGACAGATGCTTTTAGCTATATTTGAATGTCAACAGACTGAAGTGATTACTGCTTCAAACAAATGTTAAACTCATAAACAGAGGAACACTACTGAGAAACGAACTATAGATGATCGATAATCATCTATACTACTATATAAAACATTTAAGCTATGGCCTCCACAAAAAATTAAGATAAGGATCTTCAATCATTGAATGACATGTGTCACTTCTTTAATTTAAAAACAAACTAAAATAAAGAGCTCTAATGGGGTGACACATGTCACTTCTTAACTAATTAATCACTTTTATTTTTAAATTTAAATATCTTTTAATTCGTTTAATTTTTTATGATCTAATTTCATCATATTTTTTAAAATTTTGTGCTTTTTAATTCAACATCCATTTTGATATATTTTTATGAGTTTTAGTTTTACATAGGTTTATTTTATTTTGATTCAAATTGTTATAACTTTAACCTTTATTTCAATCAATACAAACTTTATTTATCAAAATCATTTACTTTTGGGAAAGTGTTTGACGGAAAGAGATTGTCAAGGTCTTTTATATGCGGAATAATGATGTTACGGAAAGATACGGAAAACCCAAACAAACACATACAACTAACACATATATATTTGGAGTGTTGTGAAATGAATTCACTAAGCGGGTAAAGAATTGCGAGGAGAGTTAGGTTAGCAATTCATTTACTATATTTATTATATAATTATATTTAAATCGCCGTTGTGCGGGTATCCAACTAGTACATAATAACAAATTTAACAAATGAAAGTTCGATAACCTTATGTGCACTAAACTTCTTAAATTCAAACTAATATATATACACATAGAGCTGAATAAATTGATATCGAGAAACACAAACTCGTACCCATGATCAACATTCATACACAATCATTAACGGTAACTTATGCACTTAACCTAAAATCAAACTAACTAATATACACATATACTATAAATTAAGTAATTACTAGAAATATGAACTAACATATAGATCGCAACAAATTGATATCTGGAAACAGAAACTAACGAAAGCAAATTATGTGTAACTAATACAAATTCGATGACGATACGTTTATTAAGCTAAATTTATGCAAATAAACTTGTAAATCGTAACAGAAAGCATAAATAATGCGAATTCGATAAGTATATGTTTATTAAGCTAAATTCTAACAAATAAACATGACGAAAAGCACGTAGCGTACTTGAGATACGGACTAACAAATCTGAATAATTACATATAACTTGTATATATATGATAAAGTAAAGATAATATATAATGTAACTAATGCAAATTCGATAACTATACGTTTATTAAGCAAATAAGCGTAACGAAAAGTCGCGAACGTACTTGAGATACGGACTAACGGAGGATCGGTTAACGGAAATGATTTGAAGTTGACGGATAATCGGCAAAGGTCACCGGAGATGCGGCATCGTTTAATCGCCGATGTGATTAACTGAAATTTATAACAAAAAAATAAAAATGTGATTAGGTTTTTATATAATTTTTTTTTATAAAAATTGTGATTGAGCTTACATGTTGACAGAGGTTACGAACTGATGATGCGCTGTTCATTGATTGAATTTGAGTTTTTTTTATTTGATTTGGGGATTTGGATGGATTCAGGTGTTTTTTCCCGCGCAAAATGAATTCAGTGTTGTGATTTTGGGAGGGGAATTGAATTATACTCGGTGTTAAATTATGGGGGCGTAAAAGCTACTCCCTCCGTCTCAAAATTGTAGGAAACACACAATTTTATAAAAGTGAACCAAACAATCAATGACCCTTTCCTAACCCACTTTAATTTTAACCATTCAAAGGAATCTAAACAACTCTCACAAAGTTTCCTAGTTTTTACTATAAATGGAAAATGGCCAATTAATTTGATCCTTAAAAAAAAGAAATGTGTGACTATTATTTTTGAGACGGAGGAGTATAAAATAGCAACTTATTTTAAATTTGTGTTCACTTGAAACGAAACACTATTTTATTTAATAACTTTAACAACGTATTTTCAAAAAAATCGATTGTTTTTACGTGTAAAAATAAACGAAAACATGCAAAAAAAACAAAGCGTGTAAAATATATGAAAGCGTGTAAAACGGACGAAAACATGTAAAATGAATGAAAGCGTGTAAAACCGGCGAAAACATGTAAAAGCGTGAAAGCTTGCAAAAACAAACGAAGCGTGTAAAACTTATGAAAACATACAAAAGCGAATGAAAAGCGTGCATAAGCGGACGGCGTGCAAAAATTAATGTGTCGTTAGTGACTAGTGGTCTTACTTAATTGAATGTAAAAAATTTGACAATAATAAGGGTTGTGGAGAATATGGTTCCAATTGTATCTCATGGTCGAATTGGTGGTCACTTGTACTATGCTAGTGACTAGTGGTCTTATTTGAGAGAGAACGATTTTTTCGATGTTTGCCTAAGAGTTATATGTCTATGTTAATCCAAGCTACCAATTTGCATAAAGATTTATGATGTGTTTTGTTTCTGATTCAAATATAGGTTAACAGTACAAAGTCACAAGTTAGTTATCTTTTCAGTAGGGGTGGAAACGAGCCGAGCCGCTCGTGAAAAGCTGGGGATCGGATCGGTAAAAAGCTCGAACGAGCCGAGCCTAAACGAGCTCGAGCCTAAGTTTGGGCTCATTTAATAATCGAGCTCGAGCCGAGCTCTATACAAAGGCTCGTTTGGGCTCATGAGCCTAAACGAGCCCAAAAATATATATGTATATATATTTTCTATCGTATAACCGTGTTAACGAGCTCGAGTCTTGTGTTAACGAGTCGAGCTTTGTGTTAACGAGCCGAGTTCGAGCCGAGCTCGAGCTTGTGAAAAATTTCACGAGCCGAGCTCGAGCTCAAAATGTGAGGCTCGAAACGAGCTCGAGCTCGAGCTTTTTATATATAAACGAGCCGAGCTCGAGCCTAAACGAGCCGAGGCTCGGCTCGTTTTCACCCCTACTTTTCAGTTTATTAAGACTATGTTTATTGGCAAGGTTGCCAACCCAACCCACTCAAAATACATAAAAAAATATTATTTTTTTTAATTTTTGTATACAATCTTGCTTCCAATCTTAGTCACTTGGCAATCTAGATCCCCAACCCACAATCTCACAAAACATTGTTTTATTGGCTAGTTTTTTCTTTGTTTTCTTTTTTTTTTAATTTTTAATATTTTAGGTTGGGTTGTTGATAAATGGTAAAAAAAATTGAGACTGGTTGTATGTATAGATTGTATATGTGGATGAGTGAGAAAATAATATTTTAATAAAAGATTTGGCTGGATGAGGTTGTGAATAAAGATAGTCTAAGTGATTTTTAACCGACAACCCAACCCCCCACCCCACTTCTCCCGCCCGTCTCACAAAAAGTGTGCGTCTTACTATTTCTGATTGTCCAAAAAAGTTCAGTTTTTTTATATGGATAGTAATAATGATTAGATAAAATTACCAAATGAGGCCGATTTTTCAAGTGTGGTCCATTTTTAAGACTTTTTTCTCGTCTCTTTCCCAAAAGAGCTACGCTCAACTGCTCAACTGCTCGACTCCATACATATTACGACACGTGGCATGGCCTTGTACTTTTCCAATTGTACACTAAGTGTCACATCAAATCTCCAAACAATCTCTTATTTTGTTTTCTTATAGAAAGTCAACGCTCAACCGGCGGTGCTCAACTGGGGGCCAACTTTTCACTTAGGAAATTGAAAAAGTAAACCAAAAGATTTCCCAAATCCAAGTGATCTGACAGTTTTTTATTTCTTTTTTTTTCTTTTGCCACTTTAACGATTGAATATCATCAAAAAAACACACACACAACACACACTAAACACACACTAACAGTGCATGGATTAGAAAAAAAAATCACGAACTTTGATCACACAACACCCGTTTTGTTGTTTAGATCATTTCCAGACCAGATCCGTTGTTGTGCAAGACGATTATATGATAATGGCTTCTAGCCAAGTACACATACATCTGTTTTATAACCTTTGATTATTAATCGATTTTTTTCGATTTGTACAGTAACTTTGATTATAAAACTTTTTTAGGGTTTTTAAATTTTTTTAGGGTTATTTGATGTTAATTGTGGTTATTGTTACTATTATTGTTGTTAGAAAACCGACTATGTTAGTATACATGTTAGGGTATGCTTATTCTATTTTGAGAAAACCAACTATGTTAGGGTTTGCTTTTACGCACAATAACCCACGTTTGTGTGCTTAACATATCCGAAATGTATTGATTATACGAAAAATTGGACACCTGCATACGTGAGATGTTTGACTTATTAAGCTTATTAAGATATTGGTCATTAGTATATTTTTATTGCTCATAAGTTTATAACATATGCTAATATGGGTATGCATCTTTTGTTCTTTGTTTTTGTGTATAGGTGTATTCTGCGAAGCTCGGTGCTAGATCAAAGTTGCACTATATCAAAACTATAAGTCAAAAGTTGAGTTTCAATCCTAATCGTCTTGAACTTTTTAAAAGATCGGTTTTCTGGAAATGGTTAGACATAAAAACATACGAGCTTGATAACCATTTGCTTCATTATTTGCTCCAACATCAACGCTTTGTTGAAAACCCTAATATAAATACTCCATTGTATTTTGATATCTGGGGACACAATTAGAGTTTGGTCGTGAAGATATGTCTCTAGTATTAGGTCTTCGCTTTGGTGATGTTTGTTTAGAGCAATTTAAAAAATGGGAATCTGGATTTGGTAAGCGTATGCTAAGTTTTCTTAGACAGAGGCGTAACTAGAGAATCGACAATATAAAATTTGAACAACTAGTTAGGGTTCTTAGTGATCAAGTTGAGTTTAATGAACTTTCAAATGATGATGTTGTTAGCCTTTATGCGGTTATGATGCTAGAGAACGTTTTTATCGGCAAAGCAGGAAAGAAATTTGGTGTCCCCGAGATATTGATTTTAGTAGATGACATTTATGCATGGAATGCATTTCCATGGGCGAGTACATTTGGGTTGAGTTTCACAAGAAGATTTGTAATGCTATCTCAAAGGTTAGAGATAGACATTTGTTGAAAAAGGCTACGAAGGCGATGGTTACATTGAATGAATTTATGTTCGCTTTGAAGGTGCGTAACTATTGTTTAAATACTAAGAATTTAAATCAATATTGTAGCATGAACCTTAGTGTAGTAATTTTTATGCGAATAGTAATAATAATTCCTTCAGATTTGGCTTTTGGAAACCTGCCGCAATTCAACAAATTGGTGGGTTAAAGAAGAGAATGTGATCCCTCGGGGTGTTGCTTGGGAGGATGCACACAGGTTTGAGAAGACCGATTATGATCTTCTTTTTCGTAATGCAGAAATGGTTCGCCTTGTGCCGACAGGTTATACTCTACTCTTTTTGAAAAATTGTTTATGATTTTTAATGGTATTTGCGTTAGTGTATAACAATTTTTTTATATGCGATGATCGAGATGAAAGAACTATGGTGGACATCTAGTTTAAACTTTTTCAAGAAGTATAATGCGACAAGGTTTCCCATTCATGATACACCGGATCAATAGATCCGTCGACCGGAGAAGTTGAGACCACGGAGACGATGTTCGATCTCAAAGCGGATACATCACCGGTCATTAGGAAGGCGGAGCAAGGCATGCCGTATATGGAGGATTTCATGCCATCTACAACAACAATTGTTGCTCAAATGGCTAAATGAAACAACAAATTAATCAATTACATAAAATGTCAAGCATTTGAGGCCTGATGGGGATAGCCTGATCCCGGGTATGGATGGAGAATTGCCACCTAGTGCAACAGTTTTAGATCAGATGGCTAATATGCAACGGCAAATTGATGAACTTCAGAAATATAACCATACGAATTTGAAGCTTGATGGGGTTAGTGAGAAGAATGGGGGTGAATATGATACTGCACGTGTGTCTGCTGAAAAGGTTATATTTCTAGCAATCCGTTTAATCTGTTTCTATATTTTGTTTTGCTTATATGCGGACTCATTTGATGTATTACTTATTCATACGTGTTTTATGTGGTATGATATAGTTTTGGATATGCATTTTAAAAACTTCACGTAAACTACTATAGTTTATTTGGTTAAAATCTATAGCTTTTAAGTAATAAAAAGTAAATTGTAAATTATAAATTTTTAGTTTTTGTAAAAGTTAATAAAACTTCACCTAAACTAGTATAGTTCATTTATGACACTAGTGTTTTGTATTTAATAACTTCACCTACACTATTAGTTCATTAACTTCACATAAACTACTTACTCTATAAATAAGGCTTCTACACTTCTACACATTCATAGTCTTCTACACATTCAGGTCTTTATTTTCCACTTGTTTCTAAAAATGTCCGACAACATTTCCTTGAAATTCAAATGGAAATCATTTCTAAACTTCTGTACATGCTTTACTTGAGTTTAGAACTGTTTCAAAGACATGGAAGTCGCTCATCGACGACCCAAATTCCTTATTGGTTTCGGTGTTCGCATCGTCTGTGCCTTGTAGTTTCCTTATTCACTATCGCAAGGATTTGTTGAGTCACAATTTTATTTTTGTTGATGATAATGTCAATTTGTTCCAAAGAACGTCTCTTTTTCAAGTTTTCCTAAAGTCATCTGTAATACAAGTCTCATGTTTTTAATCTTTTGCCAATTGGCACCTCTCATGGTTTGTGGTGTTTTTCGATTCTTTTAAGATGGTCATTCTTTGGAACCCGTCAATAAGAAAATCGGTTGTTATAGTTCTCCACGGTTGGTTAAGTCAATCAATCGATAAAGTAGTTATCGGTTTTGGTGTTAATCCATCACTTTGACCCTACCATTTTAAGGATTTCATATCCGCTTGAAGGACACGGAACATGGAATGTTTCGGTGTTACATTGAGCTCCAATATTTGGAAGAAGTTAGAAAGTCAAGATATGCATTGTCGGTCATTCGACTTAAGCGGTCAAGTCAGTGTATTAGGTAGTTTTATTTCTTGGGTGGCTTCTCAACGAACTTTAGGCTCTTCTCAAAATCTTATATGATTGTCTCTTTTGATTTGGTTAACCACGACTTTTCGGTATTAGATATACCTTCTGACTTACTTAATCGGATTCCAAGACCTTTCTACATTTCAAAACTAAGAGAGTCTCTTGTCATTTTGGCAACATGATTGAGATCGATGGCACACGGCTTTGTTTATGGAGATAATGTTGGATGGTAACAAAATAAAATCCTTTAAAACACTATTTAATATTTTCACTCCTCATTTACTAAAATTAATTGGATTTACGAAGATCGGGATCCAGGTTTTGAATCGATCGACCTTACCAAATGGATCACACTCTTGAAGTCTTCAAGTTCATCACAAGAATTTATTAATCTTCGTGTTGAAGGAGACGCAGGTCCTTCTTCATGAGCCCTTTCAACGAATCGCTACTTACCGCTACACATCAGTTATTCGGTTTATTAAGTTGTTTGTATGTTAGAGTTTGTATGTTTTATCTAGTTGTTTGTATGTTTGAGTTTGTATGGTTTTCTAAGCTGTTATGTATAATAAAACCATATTTTTATGTAGACGATAATAAATCTCCGATCCTAATTAACAAATGTAATTTAACTTTTAATTTTTCGCACGGTACTCAAAATGATGGTAGTATGGATGTAGATGATGATTCAAAGGTTTGTTATAACAATGGTTTTTACGTATTAGGTACACATCAATTAGTTGACCAAGTACTTAACATAACTATATACACATATACTATAAATTAAGTAACGTACTAGAAATATGAACTAACATATAGATCGCAACAAATTGATATCCGGAAAGCGAAACTAACAAAGAAGCAAATTATGTGTAACTAATACAAATTCGATGACGATACGTTTATTAAGCTAAATTTATGCAAATAAACTTGTAAATCGTAATAGAAAGCGTAAATAATGCGAATTCGATAAGTATATGTTTATTAAGCTAAATTCTAACAAATAAACATGACGAAAAGAACGTAACGATACTTGAAATACGAACTAACAAATCTGAATAATTACATATAACATGTATATATATGATAATCTAAAGATAATATATAATGTAACTAATACAAATTCGATAACATTATGTTCACTAAGCTAAACCTAAATTCGAACAAATAAACGGGTAAATCGTAACAGAATACACGATCTAACAAATGACATCTGAATATATAATGTAACTAATGCAAATTGATAACTATCGTTTATTAAGCTAAATTGCAACAAATAAGCGTAACGAAAAGTGCGTAATGTACTGGAGACACGAAGTAACGGAGGATCGGATTTGAAGCTGACGGATAATCGGCAAAGGACACTGGAGATACGGCATCGTTTAATCACCGATGTGATTAACTGAAATTTATATAAAAAAAATGTGATTAGGTTTTATATAAAAAATTTTATAAAAATTGAGATGAGAAAGAGCTTACGTGTTGACAGAGGTTAGGAACTGATGTATTTGATGCGTTGTTCATTGGGTAAATGACTAAATAAATGTGTTTAATTAAAATTTTGAAATTATGAATTTATGTTTATGAAGTGGTGTGAATCGGTATTTGTGGTTTTCCACGCAATTGATGGTGGGTTTTGGGGTGTTTGGATTTTATGCCTTATTTTTGTAGCGGAAATTAAACAAATGCTAACTTACTTACTTAAAAAAAGAAAAAAAAAATTGTTTGCCATACAGAACTTATAAGAATATTAAAAATAATTTTTAATAATCTCTTAAAATAGAATGTTACTTCATGTAGCTTATAAAATAATCTTTTTTATATATTCTTGTTTCACCAATAGAACTAGCACCAACACAATTTATTTTTGCTAAACATACCCATTAAATGTTCAATATGACTTTTAAAGTCTTTTGGCATGCATCCGTGTTATTTGAATCGATGGCTTTTAAATAGTATTGGAAATCCTTTGAGAGTTGCACTTTTTCCTTCTTTAAAATTTTTCCAATGGTTTTACTTGAAAGGTTTTCTAATAAGGCACTATCTTTGGTCAACATTCAATATGATTGATCAAAGAAAGATGTCTCGTGTTCGAAAAAGAGTGGTTAGAAGATTTGATTCTTTAATGTTGTTATTACATTGTATCGTCTTTACATTTTATATGTTTTCTCTTAGCTTTTAGTATGCAGTTCTAGAGGTTGTTGGAGATATGTCCATTACTCTTAATTTGTTGCTTGTATATATTTGGTTTTGAAGTAATAATATATTTCACTTTTTTCTTTAAAAAAAATAAAATAAAAATATGAAAACAACAAATCATTAAGTAAACACTTTTAGCCAATTTTGAGAGAACTTTCTTTTACAGGAACACAATTTTTTTTCTTCTCTTCTTTTTAAAATGATACTCGAGAACACAGTTAGATCAATATATATTTTTTGCTCAAAGATTGCACATCAATAAAGAAAAATACTAAAATTAAATACTGTAATATTTAGTTAAAGGGCAAATGACAAAAAATGCATTGAACTTGACACTTTTATGATTTGTGTAGCCAACTATTTTTTTCTTATTGTGTCTTGAACTTTCAAAATTCGATTATTGTGTGTATTTTGTGACCATTTTACCTTAATTTTTTCAAATTTGAAGGGTAAAATGGTCATTTTACATTGAGAATAGTCACAAAATAAAATACACATAATGATCAAAATTTGAAAGTTCAAGTACATACAATAAGAAAAAAATACTTACTACACACAATCACATAAAGTGTCAAGTTTGATCATTTTTGTCATTTGCCCTTAGTTAAATTATTTTACCTAAAGTCTACATACTAAAAAAGAGTCACTTTATTTTGCTTACCCACAAATTCATGCTTATCAAGGGACAAATCCCCACCATTCATCTAGTTTAATCTAATGGTGGGGATTAACTTAAGATTTAAAAGTTAAACCTAAGTCCATGTTTTTTTTTCTTGTCTTTTTGTCTTTCTTTTTTTATTCACATATTTTTTTTGTCTTTTTTTTTTAATTAACGTTTTTTTTTTCTAATTCGCGTTTTTTTAAATTTGTTTTTTATTAATTCAAGTTTTTTTCTCATTCGCGTTTTTTCTTCGTTTCGTCTATTTTCATACGTTTTGCGTCGGTTTTCATACGTTTTCGTCCGTTTCATACATTTTCATATGTTTCGTCCGTTTCATCGTTTTCATACGTTTCGTTCGTTTTCATCGTTTTCTTTCATTTCGTCAATTTGTCATTCGTTTTCATCCATTTTCAAGCGTGTTTTACACTTTCATACGTTTTCGTCCGTTTTCATACGTGTTGTCAATTTTCTTACGTTTCATCCGTTTTCTTACGTTTTATCGTTTCGAATATCACAGTGATTTTCGAATATCACTTTGATATTCGAATATCGCTTGTGATTTTCTGAATATCACTGTGATATTGAGAATATCACTTTTGATATTATGAATATCACTTGTGATTTTCATGTTACAAAACATTAGTTGAAAATCACTTGTAATATTCAGAAAATCAAAGAATATCACTTGTTGATCATCTGGATATCACGGAATATCACTTGTGATATTCATATTATTATTTGTGATACTCAGAATATCACTTGTGATATCACAGAATGTCACTTGTGATATTCAGAGACATATGAAAACGGCCAAAAACATTTCAAAACCTACGAAAACGTATGAAAACGGACGAATATGTATGAACTCTAAACCAAAATTTGACCATTTTCTCTTTATACGTGGTAAATATAAACTTACATATTTTTATAAGTTTCAAAATAAGTAAATTAAGCTTGTGAAACATAAACCGAAATCACATAAGCTCATAAGCAAATAAAATAAGATTAAACAATTTCCCCCAAACTATGTAGTTGCTATTCAAATTATATATTTGTGATATTCTGAATATCACTTGTGATTTTCTGGATATCACTTTGTGATATTCTGAATATCACTTTGTGATATTATGAATATAACTTGTGATTTTCTGGATATCACTTTGTGATTCTGAATATCAATTGTGATTTTGATGTTACATAACATTAGTTGAAAATCACTTGTGATATTTAGAATATCACAAGTTATATTCTGAATATCACAGAATATCACTTGTGATTATCTGAATATCACATAATATCACTTGTGATATTCATAAACGTATGAAAACATCTAAAAACATTTAAAAATGCACGAAAACGTAAGAAAATGGACGAATATGTATGAAAATAGATGAAAACGTATGAAAGCGTAAAAACGAGTATGAAAACAGACGAAAACGTATTAAAACGGACGAAAACGTATGAATAATGAATAAAAACGTAAGAAAACGGGCGAAAACGTATGAAACGGACGAAAACGTAAGAAAATGGACGAATATGTATGAAAATGGACGAAACGTATGAAAGGGTAAAACAAGTATGAAAACGGGCGGCGTATGAAAAAGCGGGCGGCGTATGAAAGCGGCGGCGTGTGAAAACGGACGAAAACGTATGAAAGCGTATGAAAGCGAAAAAACGCGAATTAAAAAACATGAATAACTTGAATTTAAAAAAAAAAAAAAAAGCGTGAATTAAAAGCAAAAGACAAAAAATAAATAAATAAAAAAGAAAGATAAAAATAAAAGAAAAAAACATGGACTTAGGTTTATCTATTAAATCTTAGGTTAATCCCCACCATTAGATTCATCTAGATGGATTATGTGGATTTGTCCCTTGGTAAGCACCAAAATAATTTTGTAGTCCTTGTTGATAAATAATAATGATAATGATTATTTTAATGCTTCTTTTTTGTTAATAGTGAATTAATTTTTGTATAGGCCTTCAAAAACTAAGAATCGGAAACACAGCTATGCGAGACACCTCCTTAATATATTATTCTCTCCGTCTCAAAAGAATGTCCACAAATTATGATATGTGTAATTAATGTTTGTTTTAATTGATAAAAATTATTTTACCCTCATAATTAATTTAAAATTATGAAAGAGTAATTAATTCATGTTTTCATTATAAGGCTAAAGTAAGAAAACTAGTTATAATTACTATCTAAAGATAAAATGTGGACACTTTTTTGGGACAAACATAAATAATAAGATGGACATTCTTTTAAGGCGGAGTGAGTACTCGGTTTAATTGGTCGGCTCAAACCGATCCAGTCATTTCATTGAATTGATAGATTTTATGTTTAACAAAGTGAAGGCTATTTGCTAACTTGCCTTTTACTCATTGCGTGGGCGATGGCCCAACTAGATCCATCTTCTAGCCATTCATTTTATTTGATTGGGCCGCCATCTAAAGGCCTCTTTAATAGTTAAATGACACGTCATCTAATTTCGGTTTCAAGTTTGCATCCAACGTCACACAAACTCAAACTACATATCTCACTAGCGCACAATTGATTACAGTAAGATTTAAAAAGCTTATATTTGACTTTGATCAACAATCTATAAGGTAACTTTTGGTTAAAAAAAATCAACATCAACAACGGAGTAGAAACATATGTGCTAATCCTACTAATAGCCAAACTCGTAAATAGAATAAACAAGTCAAACAAAATATAAATCACATGCATGCGCATCAAGATTTATCAATATCGTTACTCTAGTAATTATCCTCAACTTTCTACGGGTTTCGTTAATGTTGTATGGAAAATGAATGTATTAGAGCAACACTCATAAATTTATTCATGTTGAGAATTATCCTATCATATGTACGGCGTAAGTTCCATAACAATCTTAATTTTTGACGCACCATAATGTTAAAACATGCATAAGCTCCACACGTATATGCAGAGACGTAACTGTTGGGATTTTAGAACAAGTTAACCAGTAATCTCTACGAGTACGCAGCGGATATTGGATCCAGTTAATGCAATTATGTTAAGCACGTAATTAATAAACACATAATTAATACAATATTAATTAATTAAAAAGGATATAGAAAGGCTAACCTTGCTTGGCAATTGATCTCTAGTAACGGAACAAGAAACCAAAACGAAACCGTAAGTATCTAAAATAGATACCTCGAAGAGTATCACACATAAACCCGATCCACGTATCGTTCGATTGTTGCTAGTCGAGAACGTAACTATAAACCAAACAACCCTTGTCTACTTGAATTAAACCCACGACCGAAAGCTTCCAAGGAACCCAAGTCCTATTTTACATGTTCGAGATGTATGGTGAAAAACGACTTCTAAACCTTACCGATATCGGACATGCCTTGTCCGATATCTACACCTTAATGCCCGAGATTAAAAGTCACGACCGGAGTAATTATCTCTCTAGTTGCTTACATTGTTAAGTCGACAAGGAGATGAGCGATAGCTAAACCAACCAAACTAAACACTTGATTCTAGTACAAGTTTAGATTTCAACAAAACTATGAAACCTTTGTCGATTTGTTTTAACCAAGCGAACAAAGAAGAATAGCGAAGATGTGATTGGTTTTGGAATTAGGAGATGATAAAGTTATGCATATCAAAGTCATAGGTAATGATGTGTTTATATATGTTACAAGTCGAACCAAAACTATGGTACCTAGCTTGGTCGACAAGTCACAAACCCACACAAAAACCCATACCCCTTAGCTGCCCGATCAGTGGATCACTTAGGGCCCATGCCAGTCCACATTCGACCCAAATACATGACAAGAATAATCCATGGGTCGTATAAAACTATCGGGTCAATTTATATGCATAACGGGTAAGTATATATTAAAGTATATATTACGTTCAACACGTATACTCGTGTTTATCGTGTGTGCCCCCATCGGCTCACACACTTCAAGTCATTTACGTATGTTTATAACTCCCACAAACCAACAGCTCCCACTTGGGACTTGGTGTGTCGAAGGCACACAAAACTAACGACGGAACGCCTAGCAAACGCTCTCACTCGCTTTTAACTAAAAATGTCTCGAGAGAATAGCTTCATAAAAGTTTCTCAAGAGCATGGTCATTCAATGTCTTGCTCTAATCATCCTTTGTTATAGATACCGTTAAACCATGGATTATGGATCTTAAATCATTCCATATAGTTTAACCATTTAGAATCTCGTTATAGAATTTAATTAGATATACCAAATGTAATCAATTATCATCTTGCATTACCCTTTGGGTTCGGCGAACAATTATCTTATTAATTCGGAGGCGCCATGGTATCTTCTGCGCATATCAAGTGGAGTAACAAAACCTTTATTGACTACAAGTGTTGTGGATCTTGCTTCACATCACTCCAAAATATAGCTTTATAACTACCTTGTTCGGATAGCGTTTTGCGTATACTTTCAAAAAATGATATCCACACATAACATAACTTGCTTGTATCTCAAGTCTAAGAATGAAGATAACAAACCATTTTCAATATTTTACTTATGACAAGGATCCAAAAGTAAATGTTTGAAAGTTGGGGAATCCAATATGCATCTCTAGTGAATACATATGAGTTTGGTGGGAACAATCCACATTCTCGTTAGAATATAACCAACACTCACATTTGCCTTACATAACAATATTCCCATATTGTTAACCGACAATGGACATATTTAGAATAATAAAATTATTCAAGGATTAAACATGCAAATATAGGATAACAATTATTATATGAATGAATAACAAATACCAAGTATCTTTATTCATCATAAAGTAAAATGGTCTTTCAATCACAATTATCCAAATACTAAAAGCAGATATGCATGAAACTCATTTAGTAAGTTGAATCCTAATGTTTCCAACATTCTCAACCTTTCTTTAAAGAAAAACTAAATAGTTATACGAGTAAACTTTTCGAATACTTATTTCAAATATCACATATAGTGAGTGATTTGAAATATAAGATGAGTGTCTTATCTCATATGCTCATACTATTGCAAGAATTATAGTATGGAGATGTTGTCTTACCTTGCATGAGGTAGTAAAAGTCACAACATACTGACAGTCATCTTTACAGTTTCTAAAAGTGTAAAGTATTCTCATTCATTATTGTGTAGTGCAACAATGCTCTATGTTGAGCATAACTAGTTAGCAGATTTATCATAAAAGATGAAATCCTACTACAACTAGTATTAATAATCCTCTAGCATCATTTGTGCTTATACAACTTTATGCTTTAAAATTCGTAAACATTTATAAAACAATAATCTAAACACTCTTAATTAGATATTGTTGTTGTCGGCTCATTTAATTCTTGTACAAAAGAAACAACTAGTCTTATACAAAGAATAATATATATACATGATAAACCCTTAGTTAAAACAACATAAGGTTTCCATCCATGTAAATTATTCCAAGTGAAATATATCATTGAAGGCTTGCTTGAATGATATACTGCATTTGTGTCAGACTTAATTTTCCGCATTTGTTTATTCCAAATAAACATTTTATTCCAAGGTTGTTTGTTTTATTCCCTAAATTCCAAGTAAAGTTTCATTCCAAGCTTAAGGATCAATATCTAGCTTAAATAGGATGATATCTTCAACATATAAATTTTAAGGAAAAACACATTGCTCTCACTCAATGTCAGATGTACTCAAGAGATATCTTAATTCAATCAGAATCATATTGTAATTAAATTCAAGATCTCAGCTCTTAGATGCATGATCCAATCGAAAGTATGGATTGCTCAAATTTTGTATACTACATAAAGATAATATAGATTCATAACCCTTTTGATTACACACCGTCCTCGCAAAAGGTAATCATAAAGAAAGAGTTATAAAATCTAATTGTCATATTCAACCTACAAAACACATGTATGACAATTAAATATCTTTATATAATTAATGAGTGTATATATAAGAAAATTTAATCACAGTCAATTGCTTAAGTATGATTAAAAACTTCTTATTAAATGCCAAACATTAATATGTATACAATTTTGTCCTTATGAGTCATTCTTCAAAAGAAACTCATTCCAACCTCATAGGTTAGCTGTTAGGCGAAATAACAATCAAGCACAAAACTCGATTTGCCTTTAAAGGGCGCATCTTATCATTCATAGTTCTAAAACATTTATCGATTCAAGATGTGATAATATATTTTAGTAGTTAGGCGATTTACAATAATCTTCTAACTTACATCCTCGGCATTGATATAAAATATCACTCAAGTGATGAGGCATCCTTCATTTATGAATGAGAGTAATCATTATACTTGGTCAACATTTTCATGTTTAACCTTAGTACGACATTAATAAGTAGATTTTAGAAGGTTTAAGTATTTTGTTCTCAAACTTTGAGACATGTATATACTCCCACTTACTTTTGTAAGTAGAGACAATTCTCTAAATACTAAGTACTTAAGCAACAGTAAATTGTTCGGGAGAACCATAAAATAAATTTTTAAGTTCTCATCTCAAGATTTGTTAATAAAATGTTTCATAAGATTTAACAAATTCAGAACTTAAATCAGGACAAAATGGAATTCCTTCCAACAACTCAAATTATGGTTTATAGAAAAACTCTAATTTAGTATCACTCTTTAACCAAAAGTTCTAGCAATAGTCTTGTATTTCGTCAAGCTAGGAAGAACACCAAACTACAATCTTCAAGCTAGGAAGTGTAGAAAAATCAAAAATCCAAAAGGGTTTATGATTCAATTGGTTTGAGTGATAAAACCTCAAATCCCAAATGAATTAGGGTTTTCAGTTATGAGTTGTCTTGAATACCTTCTAGGTTTGAACTATATTTAGTGTATCCATGACACACAGAATTTCTAACCTTGATATGTTTTTGGAGGTAGAGCAATTAAAGCTATCATGAACCAAACAATATGAATAAGGTTTGATCCAACATATTAGACATACCATAATGAAGTAGTATTCTATGAGTTATTAGAATTGTGAAACTATATCGAATTTTATAGATAACTTAATTCTCTTTGGACCAAATACTTGTCAATTGGGTCGAGCCAAATTGCATATAAAGTATTCTGAACCAAGTGCATGCAATAATGTATATTCATTGAACAATACAAGAACCTTATGTTCACGTGTTCACAAGAAGACAGAACTGTTCAAGGATTATATGTTCATGTGTTAACAAGAAAATAGAACATTTCGATAATATATTATCAGTCTTTGAATAATTCAAAGCCTCATGTTTATGTGTTAACGAGAAGACATAACACGTTTACTATATATACTTTATGTTATAAGTCATTGATTAATTCAAGGACTTTATAATTATGTCTTAACATGTAAGTATAATTATACTAACAAAAGTAATCACGAACGCAAACTATTGAGTTCTATTGTAATTTCAAGTTAATTATATACTTCAGAATTATGATCATTATCATATAACCATACTTATGTTGACTAAGACATGTAGTCAAATGTTTAAGTATCTTAACACTATATCATGACATTTGAATGTAGTAGGGCAACAACAACTAGCGTGTTCAAGTCCTAGTAGAATCATTATTAGAATGTAGTAGGGCAATAAACAACTCATGTGTTTAAGTCCTAGTAGAATTCTTATTTACATGTAGTAGGGCATTAAATATCTAACGTGTTTAAGTCCTAGTAGAATTATTAGTTTCCTTTACCTTGCGGTCAAGAGATACCAATAATGTTGTTGTTCCTTGCACACACTTTGAGATTTCTCCCACTTGTGAAAGGTGCAACATCATATTATGAAAACAAACAACACGTGATTGATTGTTCAAACAATATGATAATGTCATATATATCATAAGTAGTTTTAGAAAGGAATTGTGGATTATTATTCTATAGATAACGTTTCAGGAAGTGACAGCAGGAAGGCAACGTGTTATCTTATAAAATAAAATGCAATTTTCTTTTAAGTAATGGTTGTTCATATTCGGAAAGTAATGGATTATTTCAAAGCTAGTTTGAAATGATATGGGTAACTAACAAGAAATGAATCTCGTAGCTCCATCGAAATTGACAACATTACATGAATGGTATTTCGGTAACAAATGTAATTTGCTCCCTTTGGATTTGTCAACATTGTGAGTGTTACATTTCGATGAAGGCATATAGCAGTTTATATACTTTCCTATTCTTTTCAAATGCCTACGAGTAGCATGTACTTAGGTATTGAGCAGTATATGAAGTTCTACTTATGTAGACAATGGACTAGCCATTCTTTTATTCAATTAACTTGAATCTTTAGCATGCAATTCCTCCTTTATCGTCTACAAAGCCCCAAGGGAATTTAGCACTTTAGGAATAATAAGAGTCTAATTAAGAAGATTACCTAGCAAATATGCTAGTAATTTCTTTACTCTTTTGGTTTAAACTCATACATCGACAAGTGCGGGATGTTATTTATTTTGGTAGCTCTAAACACAATGTTTCGATTACACAAAATATTCTATCTTTCAATTAGCTCTAGACCACAAAAGGGTAATGAAAGATCATTAATGAGTTTACCAATTAGTAATCCTATCTTAGTTTGTCAACTAAGGAGAAAAGATAGGTATAAGTCTCACTCTTGTTACTAGGAAAAGAGACTAAGTTTGTCTTTCAAAGAAAAAAAAATTTTGTTTACAATTATGTTGCAATAACACAAATAATCGAACATAAAAGTTCAAATCTAGTATTCTCGATAATTACATTCTTAAAAGAATTAACTACCCAATTAATTACTAATTAAGACTAAGATCCATCTTTCAACCCCACTTAATTACCATAGGTCGACCGATTGTGTAAAAATAGGACAAGAGGTAGCGACGGCGTTAATTGCATAATGCAACTCTTAGATTTATGAGACTATTTAAGGCATTAGTATCAAGTAATAATGTCAAAAGCATGTTTAGTTCTCATCTTATGCCTCGGGTCCGAGGTCGACCGAGTTAACTCGATATAAGTCGACCACGTATGAGCGTGTAAAAATAACCGGAGGTCCGGCGGTGAGAAATAATTACCATGGGTTGGAAAGGCCCACTACTACAAAAAGCTCAAAGACACCTTTAATAGACCTTTGGTTTTACAAAACCGATTCCTATAGTCGAATACTAGCGGGGAGTGGTAGTACTAACCAGTTTCTGTTATAGAAAACATTTAGACACTACTACACTAGTATTGTTAAGAGACCCGGTCTCTATGCAACTAAGCACTTTTGATATTTGGTTTATAGAGTGTCTTTCTTCTAATTTTATCTATATTATAAAGTCTAATTAACATAATAATGTATTTAACATTTAATATTATATAGCGCCAAAATTGTTGGCGTCACTAGAAAATTCCCTCTAAATCTTCCAAATAATTCGTTGGAATTTTCTAATTGACATAGTCAATTGAATATTGGCGCCACTAATTTATATGTTTCCTCCATTATCTCATTTTATTAGTAGAGTAATTAACCCAGTATTGGTGATACTAAACGTCCACTTTTTTAGATCTATTTGTATTTGTATAACGTGATAGTTATAAGATTTAAAAAATTATTTAATGAACGATATATATTTTTTTATATTCATATGAAACATTAAACACAAGATAATAACAATATCATTTTCTATTGCTTAATAATAACAATAGCAGGGAAGAATACCATTTGTTTTTGTGCTATGAAAGTACCTTTATCACTAATGTTTTAGGATTTGAGAATATAAATCATTTTGTCAAATGATACTAAAATGTTGAATGCGAAACAAGCAATCGCTTAAAATACGGATTATAAAAGACAAGTTTTCGTCCGTTTTATACGTTTACATCCGTTTTGTGCGTTTTTGTACGTGTTCATACATTTTCGCCCGTTTTTATACGTTTTCATTCACTTTTGTACGTTTTCATCCGTTTTCATACGTTTTCGTTTGTTTTCATCCGTTTTTATACGTTTTCGTCAGTTTTTATACGTTTTCACCCATTTACTTACGTTTTAATACGTTTTATCCGTTTTCATACGTTTTCGACCGTTTTTATACATTTAAATACGTTTTCATTGGTTTTATCCTTTCTTATAGGTTTTCGTCTATTTTTGACATTTTCATCCGATTTTATATGTTTTCGTCCGCTTGTATACGTTTTCATCTGTTTTAATACGTTTCGTTCATTTTATGCGTTTTCATCCGTTTTTATATATTTTCGACCGTTTTCGTCCGATTATATGCATTTTCATCCGTTTTTATACTTTTTCGTTCGTTTTATACGTTTCCACTCATTTTTTTACGTTTTTGTCTGTTTTCATCCGTTTTTATACGTTTTCGTCTGTTTTATACTCCTTTTCATATTTATCTGATTTTATCTGATTTATACGTTTTTTTTTATGTTTTCATACGTTTTATCTGTTTTATACATTTTCGTCCATTTTAATATACTTTCATCCGTTTTTATATGTTTCTTTTGTTTTTATACGTTATCATCCATTTTTTTACATTTTCATCCATTCTTACGCGTTTTCATCCGTTTTTATACATTTTCTTATGTTTTTATCCATCTTTATATGTTTTCATCCATTTTTGTATGGTTTCTTACATTTTGTACGTTTTCGTACGTATGAAAACGGATAAAAATGGTTAATAACGGATAAAAACGTATGAAAATTTACAAATTTATTAAAATGCATAAAAACATATGAAAGGTACAAAAACATATATAAACATACAAAATCATACAAAATGTATAAGATCATACAAAAGCGGATGAAAATGGATAAAAACGTATGCAAAAATATAAAACAGATGAACACGTATAAAGACGAACGAAAACAGATGAAAACGTATAAATGTAGACGAAAATGGATAAAAATTTATGAAAACGTATAAATATGGACGAAAACGGATAAAAACGTCAGAAAACAAATACAAACGGACAAAAACGTATAAAAACGGACGAAAATGGATACAGATGTATGAAAATAAACGAAAACGTATAATAAAAGAATGAAAACGTATAAAAACGGACAAAAATGGATAAAGACATATGAAAACGGATACAA
Source organism: Chrysanthemum lavandulifolium (assembly GCA_022545495.1). Taxonomy (NCBI): domain Eukaryota; kingdom Viridiplantae; phylum Streptophyta; class Magnoliopsida; order Asterales; family Asteraceae; genus Chrysanthemum; species Chrysanthemum lavandulifolium. The sequence continues at coordinate 32,158,790 of CM040241.1, read as the reverse complement.
ACATAAGAAAATGATGAAAACATGTAAAAACAGACGAAAATGTAAAAAAATGACAAAAATGGATAAAAACATATGAAAACATAAGTTACCGTATAAAACGGGCGAAAACGTATAAAAACTGATGAAAATGGATAAAAACGTATGAAAACATATAAAGCAGACGAAAACGTATAAAAGGTGACAAAAACGTATAAAATGGATGAAAACGTATAAAAACGGACGAAAACATACAAAAATGAACGAAAACGTACAAAAACAGACGAAAACAGAAAAAAAATGTATGAAAATGTATAAAAGACGAAATCGTATAAAAACGAAAGAAAACGTATAAAACCGGACAAAAACGTATAAAAACAGATGAAAACGGATAAAAATGTACTAAAACGTAACAAAACATATAAAACGAATGAAAACGTATAATAAAGGACGAAGATGTATAAACACGGATGAAAATGTATAAAAACTGACGAAAACGTATAAAGACGGACGAATACGTATAAAAACAAATATTGAGAAAGAGATGCAGGGTTTGTGAAAAAAAGAGGTAAGAAGTGAATGATTTTCTGAAATTTAAAAGTGAAAAGAAGCACTTATACCTGCAAAAATACAAACGAAAACCTTTGCGCGTTAACAGACAAAAAAAGTGAAAAGAAGAAAATAGTGCTTAATAGGAAAAAACAAGCGACACCTAAAACTTTTACTCATTAAAGATACAAAAAATCACCAAATATATGTTTTGGCTATTAATTTTAAAAAGAAAAATTGGCAATGACTTTGGTCAATCTTTTGTTAATTTTCGTTTTTGTGATGGAAAAAGAAAAATGAAATATACATGTACAGATCTACTCGTGGGTTAATATATTTATTATAGTTTTAGACCAAAGTGTAAAAAAAAAAAGAAAAATCCTCTTTTCACAAAACCCTACAAACAATAAAACCAACTCCATTATCTTGTCATCTAACCCTAACGATGTTAATTCATCGACACAGAAAAAGAAACATACGCCAAACAAATAAGTAATGTCCTGCAGTCTGTGGAGGAGATAGACTATTTGTTACAAAGTAAGCTAAAATATTTCGAAATTAATGATGGATCGAAACTTTATTAGACATTATTATTGAGGTAAACAGGTTGAAACTATACATTCGTGTTTGATGAATGTGGTCAATTTTTAGGTTGTGTGAGGTATAATATTACTGTTTCTTTTATATTCGTTATTACTTTTTAGTATATTTAATTTTGAAATTCACTATACCCTGTCACAAAATCATGTTGTTGTATGCGGCCACAACGAGCAACGGTTCATAAGTTTGTGGTTCGGCTAGCATTTTCTATGTGAATGTTACTAAATGGAATATAGAGCGTGTATCATTGTATGAATTTGTTACAATTGTGTGAAAAGATTAATGGGATATCCATGATACCTTTATGATAGTGTCAAATTTGGTGGCTTAAGTTTAGAAAACTTAATAATATCAAATTATCAACTGTTGATAACAGTGAGAATACAAGAATATGTAATATAAGAACAAAAAGCTCTAAATATTGCAGTATCGATACAAATTTACATGTAGAGGTTCTAATAATGCCTAGTATTATATGCTTGATTAAAGTAAGTTATTACTATTAAATTTGATGTAGTAAAAGTCATATATGCTTTTACTTATTTTTAGTAGAGATGTAGTTGTATGATGATTTATTTGTCTTTTTCATTGTAGTAATTTGTAGTTGTATGGTATGTATATGCCATTAGTGATAGTAATTTGTAATTAGATGAACTATGTTAAGTACTTAAGTTGTTCTAATGTATTCATTTGTTCGTTTATTTAATCGAGTGTTCATTTAGTTGATTAAGCTTAATGTTAGTTGGTTAATTATTATGTGTTCATGTAGTGTATTTTTTTTTAGTAAAAGCAGCACTACAAACGAATTTGGCTATTCTTATTTAGTTGTTACTATTATGCTCAATCCAGTTTTTTTTTTTTTTTTTTTTTTTTTTTTTTTGTCTATCTAATGCTATTTAGAGATTTGGGGAATACTTCTTGTAAATAAACTCTTTTTTTTTCTTTCATTATTGGATTGAGATTTGTGTTTTGTTTGGCATTATGAATTAAATGGCTGCCACTTAAATATATGGATTTTTAATGAATACTACATATATTGTTAGGATGCGCTAGCATAATGTGATTTTACACAATTGGCACTTGCTTAATGCATATCGGTATATCAATAATTTTCAACTTGTTGTCATTGTTATCGACTAATTACGAGATGTTAATAGGTCAACAGAGAAGAAATTGAGTGCATTTGCCATAAGTGACAATGGACGAGCTTAGAGATCCAAGCATTAGTCCAAAAGAAGGCATGACCGCTTCTTGCTCACTGTTGAGCATCATCACTAGTCTTGTAAGTGTTTCTCTTGATGTGTACAGTTCTTAAAGTAAACAAATTTACTCATGGACATATCACACTACTACAGGAGTTCTTACTTGATGGGAAGTTCATTGTTACTACTAATAGTTATTACAAAATTCGTGTAACACACTTTTCATACCTTAGTTAACATTATATACACCGCAATACCGATCTGAATAAACATGCTCTTCTTTTTTCTGTGTATCCCAGGTCGCATTCCCAAAGAAACTTTTAGATGGAGCTCATGAGATGGACAGTTTCTATCTTGGCCATACAAAGTGAGTGAGTTACTTAAGGTGGCATAGTTCTTTATTCTTCTAGGAAATTTATGGATACGTATTTCAAAATTAATAATCTATATGCAAAATAAATAAGTTTTTTGTTACCACATGAATTACTTTTTGTTCTCTAATAGGCGTTTTGCTAACCGTGTGATTGGTTTATAGGATAAAGAAGGTATCCCACGAGACTAGCAAAGATTGATATTTGCTGGGAGGTAATTACAGGATGGTCGGACACTTGCTGATTACAACATCCAAAAGGTTAATGTCGGTTTTAGGATAATTTTTGGTATGCTTAAGGTTTTAGGCTAATGCGCGCTTGTTAATTGATGTTAATGAAATGATTGATCGCCTTATCTTGTGTGTCATTGGTCATTGTTAAATAATTGGCAGTTTAATTCTTGCACTAAAAACATCTTAGCTTTTGTATAACCATTTATTTCATTAATTTACATGTAGGTACCTTGTAGTGACGAGCGTCCATTAGAGAACATAAAGTTGAATGCCATCATTGGTGCATAGTTTACATTGTGGCACGATTAATCCCAGATAATGTTGTTCAGTTATGCTGAATTCTAGTGTGTTTCTTTATAGTTTGTTAAATTCTAGTGTTTTAATTTGGATTTTGCCTAGGATTTATGTTTAATTGAATTGACGTATTATCTTATTTTACTTTGTTGATTTCGACATTTGTAGTGTATTTTAATCACTTTATTTATATTTGGTGCATTTACATATATTTCTTTATTAAAAAAATCATTTCTAAAATTTTTCAATTTCTAAAAAATTGGGAAATTTTAGAACTAATTTTTTTAGTAAAATAGTTTTATCAAAAAGACAGGTTTTGAGATAAAAACATATCTTTTACTCTTTATAAAGATAGGTTGGATGCTTCTATAAAGGCAGTTGTGGGAGAACCGTGTCGATATCCAATAAAACTATGTTTGTTTACTCTATAATGGAGACCGATTTTAAGGAGAAAACCAGTGTCGATGCTTCTAATAGAGACTGGTTGTCAAACCGGTTTATATATGTTTCGATTATGGAGATACCCCCCTTCAGAGAGTGGTTCCAAAACCACTCTTCATGGGCCATTTTGACCAGTTTCTATGAGATTTTTTGTAGTAGTCTTAGGTCTGACCAGAGAAGTCAATCCAAGTGCACGTGTCCATAGTTGGGTGGCATAGGCTTAATATTAACAAATAGGTATGCACACATAAATGTGGTAAAAGTCGTGTACAAAGAGGCATGCAAAACAACTTTGTAATACTAATTTTAAAAACTTTGGTAATGACACTGTAGTGATAATCATGGTTCACGGTAGCTCCAATCGAACGCACATGGAGGCAGAGGACCATGTAAGCGCTGAAGCATAACCTTAGACATCATTTCGATTGTGTTGTATGCACCTCTTTGAACCCCCTTTTGAGTTTGTTCTAGTGGGTGAGCCGTACATCCCAAGTGTCCATAGCGTCTAGTTTTTAAATTCTTGAGAACGTGTTTCATATATTAGGTCACTTTATTTAAAAAAAACGATTTTCCACGAATCAAATAGCAGGTCACAATGAGCATGGTATTTAGGCGTGTAAATAAAGACCAATATTAATGTTATGGTTACGATATGTATTATTCCATATTGCATACAATTAGGTGTCAAAGCAAGTAATAATGCACATATAAGAATTACAAACATATAAGCATAAACATCAATATTAAAACCACATATTGTTCCGAGTTCTCTTGCGAGTCTTCCCCAAACGGAGAATCATAAGACCGTCACTAGGATACAATACCTAGATCGCCCCATACATCGCAAAAGCAATTGAGTGGGTCTTGTGGCCGAAAAACACATAAAACATGGCAATCTCAATTAACAAGTAATTACACAATTTTATGTATTTATAAACCAATATATAATTCTAATTATCATAATAATTCTAATTAACAATTAATAAATTCAAATTAACTTTTAATTCTAATTAGCAAGTAATTTTAATTAACATGTAATTCTTAATTAACAATTTAATTTTAATTAACAAAGTAATTTATAATTAACATGTAAATTAAATTCTAATTAACAAATTAATTTCAATTAACAATTAATTCTAATTATCAATATAATTTTAATTTGTGTGTGACTAGTTATTATTTATTAAAAATTGACAAGTATTGCATGTAATTGTCAAAATAAAATAAAACAAATAACTAAATTAGGTTTCATGCGACCTTTTAAAACATGTTTATTAATTAAGAAACGTGTAACCCATAATCGCAAAAACGAGTTGGCTCGTGATTCCACTGTTGGGATTTTAGAACAAGTTAACCAGTAACCTCTACGAGTACGCAGAGGATATTGGATCTAGTTAATGCAATTATGTTAAGCACGTAATTAATAAACACATAATTAATACAATATAAATTAATTAAAAATGATATAGAAAGGCTAACCTTGCTTGGCAATTGATCTCTAGTAACGGAACAAGAAACCAAAACGAAACCGTAAGTATCTAAAATAAATACCTCGAAGAGTGTCACACACAACCCGATTCACATATACGTTCGATTGTTGTTAGTCGAGAACGTAACTATAAACCAAACAACCCTTGTCTACTTGAATTAAACCCACGACCAGAAAGCTTCCAAGGAACCCAAGTCCTATTTTCTGTCCGAGATGTATAAGCTGAAAAACAGCTTCTAAACCTTACCCGATATCGGACACGGCTTGTCCGATATCTACACCTTAATGCCCGAGATTAAAAGTCACGACCAGGAGTAATTATCTCTCTAGTTGCTGTTGTTGTTAAGTCGACAAGGAGACAGAAGCAGTAGCTAAACCAACCAAACTAAACACTTGATTCTAGTACAAGTTTAGATTTAAACAAAACTATGAAACCCTTGTCGATTTGTTTTAACCAAACGAACAAGAGAAGAATAGCAGAAGATGTGATTGGTTTTGGAATTAGGAGATGATAAAGTTATGCATATCAAAGTCAGAGGTAATGGTGTGTTTATATATGCTACAAGTCGAACCAAAACTAGGGTACCTAGCTTGGTCGACAAGTCACAAACCCACACAAAAACCCATACCCCTTAGCTGCCCGATCAGTGGATCACTCACATTCGACCCAAATACATGACAAGAATAGTCCATGGGTCGTATAAAACTATTGGGTCAATTTACATGCATAACGGGTAAGTATATATTCAAGTATAGATTACATTCAACACGTATACTCGTGTTTATCGTGTGTGCCCCCATCGGCTCACACACTTCTAGTCATTTACGTGTGTTTATAACTCTCACAAACCAACAGTAACTTGAATGTTTTTGTTGAAGAAGCCAACTTGTAAAGTATTTATTTCAAGGGGGGCAACATATATAATGCTGAAATTTTTGTAAAAATGAATAAGAGTATAAATAAAAGAGTACAGGATATACAATAATAGTTAAAGTCTATGTATTATGGTTTAACATACAAATATATATGCATACAATACACATATAACAAAGTGTATACACATTGCATGTTCGCAAGACCTTCAATAGAATACATGCATAGATCATGCTAACATTGTTGTTTAATTTTATCTATACTTATTGTTTATCAGTCTATGAGTCATTCACCACTGCCATACGTATGTTTCGTTATATTTTTAAGAAATCAAAAATCAATAACGACATGAACTCGTAATCAAAGATTGCAAGCATGTATCATATAATTAACGTTAAACTCATATTTTAATAAGATTCAAATGCTAACTAATATTATTGGGATATCCATGTGATTATCCATAACAAATGGACATTTTATGTATGGTTTTAGTCTCCATTTTTTGGGGAGCAGAGCAGTCAAATAACGAAACAGATCGTTCTAGAATGGCTATTTCTCACAATTGCTCCTTGTGATGCAGCGGAACCATGGCAATTAGGATCTCAAGACGCAGCAACACCTATGATGCAAGGAATAATAGACTTGCCGAACAGCCATAATCCAACCAAATACGAAGTGGGAGTTTATGCATCATGCACAAGGGGTGTTCATGGTTTGGGTAATACCCAAATAAACCGAAAATCAAAATCGAACCGAACATAAATTAATCGAATCAAAATTGTAACCGAATCGAATTTGTCAAAACCGAATCGAACCGAATTAAATAGCCGGTTTTCTGTTCGGTTATGGTTCTAGCAATCTAACCAAAAACCAAACTGAAAACCGAATTCAAATAAATTCAAATATTTTTTCTATATTTATATATAAAAAAAGGTATTAAAACTTTTTCATATTATAAATATAACATTTTTTAAGCTTGATTTTTTTTTAATCTATATAAATAAATGAATAAATAATTAAAAATATGTAATTTGAGTTATTCGGTTCGGTTTTCGGTTATGGAAGTTCGGTTTTCGGTTCGATTTAATCAATTTTAATTGGTTTAGTTTGGTTCTTGGTTATATTAAAAAAAAAAAAAAAAAAAAAAAATCGAACAACCCGATAACTTAACCGATGAAAAACCCTGATCACAAAAAAGAAAAGAAAAAATAAAAAAAGAAACACAAGGCCCATTACAATTGGTTAAGAAAAGATACGATTATTATATGATCATTACTATACTCAAGACAGAATTAACCGACAATACATCAAGTATAAAAGGAGATGTCGACTGTACATTTTTATTCATTCAATACCAAACCTAATTACGATTAATTAGTATATTTATTTATTTTTATTTGGTTTTAGGGTTTCAATGACAGAGCCTGGCCTTGATATTCATGAAGAGATGCTCCTAAGATTGCAAGTTAAAGATCTCATCCGATGCAAAAGTGTATGTAAGTCATGGAATTCCTTAATCTCAAGTGATCGTTTTATTAAATCTCATTACAATCTTAATAAGAATACTAATGAAAGTGGAGATACAAGAATAATTGTTTGGAGTGGTGGTACTAGTATGTGTAGTTTTGATTGTTATTTTCCGAGAAAAGGTGAGTTTCAACTTGTTGGTTCTTCTAATGGTCTTGTATGCATCTCTAGTTACTATACTGATTTTTAGTCGTTAATCCCTCTACTCATGAGGTGAAAGAACTAAAAACCCTACTCGAGTATCGTGTGTCAGGTTTTGGCTATGATTCATCCATAGATGATTTCAAGGTTGTAATAGGGTACCAAATCAAGACTAAACACATTGACAAGTGGGTTTTTAAAGTGTTAAATTTAAAATCAAATTTTTGGAGAACAGTTGTTGTAGATTATTTGGGTTATTTTTATCCGGATCGGAATGGTATCCTATTCAATGGGGCGATTCATTGGATTTCGTGTGGAGAGAACAGGCAACCAGTAATTACTTCTTTTGATTTATCGAAAGAGGTTTTTAGAGAAATCCCCCTACCAAAATTGGATGATCAATATTTCTCGTCGACTTTAAAGTGTTATTTGGGGACTATGAAAGACCGTCTATGCGTCTTTTATTTTCCAAATACAAACTTAGAGGAAAATGAGGAAATTGAGACAAACTTAGAGGAAAATGAGGAAATTGAGATACAGGTAATGAGAAACGACAATGTACAAGTGTCTTGGGAACGGGAGTTACGACCACCTGGTTATGATATAAACAAAACAACCATGGATTACTATCCTAAAAGACGCTTCTTGTCTGGTAATGTTCACATATGGCTGTTAGAAGAAGGTTCAGATTTTCCTGTATTGGTGGGAAGCATCGACCATCCCGATGAATACCGTCATGAGCATATCCGGTTATCCACATATTCGGAATGTAATTATAATTATGATGAGCATGTATTTGTGAAGAGCCTTGTATCTCCCCATGGCATGGGTGATGGTGACGGTGATGGTGATGGTGATGGTGACGGTGATGATTACGGTGATGATTACAGTGATGATTACAGTGATGATGACGGTGATGGTGACGGTGATGATGACGGTGATGATGACGGTGATGATTACGGTGATGATTACGGTGATGATTACAGTGATGATTACAGTGATGATGAAGGTGATGGTGACGGTGATGATGACGGTGATGGTGACGGTGATGGTGACAGAAGTGATGGCAATATCAATGATGTTATTTCATTATCTACTCTTTTCATGTAACATAATATATATTTGGCATTCACTTATAACTTCCCATTGGATTGGCTTTCACTTATAGATTCCCTGGTCGAGTAACATCGTTTGATATTTGTGGATGACTGGCGCTATGAGAATTTTGCTTCTTCTTTGTTCTTTTCTATGTTTTACGACTTTCATATTAAAAATCCAATTCATGATTCTGCTAGGGTTTCTTCCATTTGTTTACATATTATCTTGTGTTGAAGAAATGCTTTTTAGTAACTTCTGAATGATGCATGGTTTCTTACATGCTTGTAGCATATCATGTGTTAAGATCATATTAAATGTTGGCTTCTTGGCTCTTTAGTTTTATCTTATATCTTCAACAATGATATTTTGATCACCTTAGTAACAATGTAATTAACAAAAAAAAAAAATGGCCATACCATTGAGCCCCACGTTGGTAAAAATCGATAGTCAAGGCAGAGATGGGATAACCCTTACATGGTCCTCGAGAGCTAAATCAACAATGCTTTTACTTCGATCAGCCTACATTGCCGAGGCTGCAACAAGAAAAATTACCAGAGTTGCATCTGTATCATCTTTTGACGTGTGCTTCAACACAACAAATGTGCTAAGCATACACGTGGAACCCCCGGTTCCGTCAATATTTAGTTTTGGTAAACGGCAACACTTCAGATGATCACAGGATCAAACTCGATAGTGCAAGTAAACAATAATGTTATGTCTTGGAATCGAGTTTGATCCAGAAAAACACTTCATCGACTTTTTAAATAATTTTTTTTTTATGGACTGCCAATTGTTGCATTCATATTGCATCAGTTTGTTCAGAATTGCTCATTTTTTGTTGACCTTAACTTGTAATGAAAAAGCCAAGTATGTTTCCCATGTAAAACTTGATAAGTGGATTTCGATTTTATTTTATCTCTTAAAATGTCAAATAGGTAAAACAAAAAAAGAACAATTCCTCAAAGGAAAAGGGTGGAAAGTTGCTCAATGTGTATTTTGTATGAATAAAAACTCAAATCTATTTATTTACTCTTTATTTAAAAAAAAAAAACGTGGATTATTGTTCAACTAACTGCTGACCTGTTGTCATCATATTTGATACGCCACATTTAACTAGACCAGATTTCATTTGAATATACAAAGTTTTGTGCTAACCTGTTATTTAACCCATTTGTTTTGCTGCATCTGTTCTAATTTAAGATCTCGTGTTTGTGTTTTGATCTTCTATCAGGCATGAGGTGATGATTAAATTGTATCGTGAGGTTGGAATACAAGCGGCAAGTTTTGCTTTTCATTTGGTCAGGTCACTTTCGCGTCCTGTCGTTCTTGCGGCCGGTGCAAGCAGTTATGGAACTTTGTTTGTTAAAAAGGCTTTTTGCATTTGATATATAGGGGGCGTGTATGATACAATGTTTTGTGGATTGCAAGTATTTGCAAAGGTGTATGTCGTGTTTGTCGTCTTATACATGTTTTACCGTTGTTTAAATCGAGTTTTTTTGCCGTTTCTGTGTATGTGTATAGAGATTATCTATCAATGCATATGCATAAACAATGTTGAAAGATTTGTGTTGTGAACTGAGATTAACTGCATGAAACGAACCCGAGTTACATTTTCACCCATTGAAATGGATCGATGATAAGCTAATCCATCGAAACTATAAATAAAACATTCAATATGATGTCAATGTAAAGCAAGGCAATGGTTTTTGATAGTCATATACTTCAAATTTACTATATTCAAAATTTGAATATAAAAAATAACAATATAACTGTTAGAAACTCGAAGGCCTTTTAGGCTTATATTTGATGAAGAGGTTGTAAGTGAAATTTAGGAAGAGAGGAATACTTGTGAAAGGTATGGAATATTATTGATTGCTTAAGCTTTGCTTGATTTGCTTCATTACAAATGCATCACCACAACACCTATTTATACTACTCCATGGAATGTTCTAGAGATGAGATATTTCCATGGATATTCTACTACTATCTAGATACTTCCTACATCATCTTGATCATTTCTAATACATCATCATCCTTATCCTAATTCTAGATATTTCTATAACATTTAGCTACAATATTCTAGACATATCTATGGATATTTTCTAGGATTATTCTTTGTCGTTCTAGAAGCTTCCATACCATTCTACGACTTTCTAGAAGCTTCCACTATATGGGCTCGGACTAAATCAAGTTTACGATCCAACACCCCTTTAAACTTGATTTACCGACTCCAAGCATCATTCGTTGTCTTGAAAAATCTTTCTCGTTGATCGGCTTGGTGAGGATATCGCAACTTGGTTCTCGGACCTCGTATGTATCACTTGGACATCTTTCCTTGCAATGCACTCTCGAATAAAGTGATAACGAGTGTTGATATGCTTACCGATCATGGTATCTGGATTTTAGCTAAGTCAATGGCCGACTTGTTATCCACATAGATCTCGATCGCATCTTCTTGTTCCATGTGTAGCTCTTTTAGCATACTTCTAAGCCAAATGCGTGACATACACACGATGTTGCGACTCGTACTCCGCTTCACAAGCTGGACAAAGTAACAATAGGTTGCTTCTTTGAAGACCATGTAAAAGCATTGTTACCCGGAAGAATACGAATCTGTTGTACTTCTTCCATCGTCTTTGTTTCGGCCAGATCATTGTCGCTATATCCAACCGACTTGAAGTCTTCACTTGTTGAATAAAACATGCCGTAGTCTACGGTACCTTTGATATAACGGAGGATCCTCTTTGCAATCTCCAAATGCTTTGTCGTAGGCTCTTCCATGAAACGACTAATTAAACCAACCGCAAAGAGTATGTCGGTCTTGTACATGTCAAATAGCGCAGACTTCCAACGAGACTCTTGAATTGAGTTGAGTCTACCGCTTCTCCTCCGTCATGCTTAGAAGGCTTTGCCTTATGTTCTATGGGGTGCCAAGCTGGATTGCACTTATCCATGCCAAACTTCTTTAATATATCCTTGGCATATCCTTCTTGACTTATGAAAATTCCATCATCCGTCTGCTTCACCTCAATACCAAGATAATAAGACATAAGTCCTATATACATCATCTCGAACTCTTTCGTCATTGAATTCTTGAGCTCATCAATCATACTCGAGAGTTTCTGTAAAGATCAAATCATCCACGTACAAGCGGAGCGAGCGGTATACTTGATTTGCAAATTTCACGTAAAGTGCATATTCACTTAGGCATTTAGTAAAACCATGTTCTTGGAAATACTTGTCAATTCTAGTATTCCAAGCACGTGGTGCTGCTAGACCATATAAGGCCTTCTTCAACCTTAGCACTTTACCTTCTTGCCCTTTGGCAACATATCCCTCTGGTTGCTCACATAAACTTCTTCTTGAGAAGTCCATTTAGAAATGCAGACTTACATCCATTTGGTGGATTTTCCACCTATATTGAGCAACAATAGCAATAATCATTCTAATAGTTTCTAAGCGAGCAACAGAGCAAATACCTCTTCGTAGTCGATACCATACTTACGCTTGTAACCTTTTGCCACAAGTCTTGCCTTGTACTTTTCCACTTCGCCTTTGGCGTTTTCTTGGTCTTGTATACCCACTTGACTCAATAGCCTTTTGGCCTTTCGGAAGGGTCGTCAACTCCACGTATCATTCTTCACTATTGACTTTATCTCCTCGTCCATGGCTTGTCTCCATTTCTTGCTTTTCATAGCCTCCTCAAAACTAAAGGTTCACAATCAACGTATAAACAAGTAAGGGTATTTCGTCGGTTACCTCGTGAAATCTCCCGCAAACTTCTTGTCTTGGTTCTCCTTCACTTGAACTTGAAGGTGATTCTTGGGTTGGAGTTGGACTTTGAGGTTGTTGGACTTCTTCACTTGATTCACCCGTCTCTTCTTCATCGGTCATAGGAAGAAAGTCATACCTTTCATTTTCCTTGATGCTCCAATCCCATGTCTCTTCTTCATCGAACTCACGTCTCTACTCACTACCACCTTCCTTGTGATTGGATTATAGAGCTTATAACCTTTCGAATGCTTGTCGTACCCAACAAACACATGCTTCTCACTTCTATCATCAAGCTTCAATCGCCTTTGGTGGGAGCGTGGACATATGCTATGCTTCCGAATACCCTTAGGTGAGAGGCGGTAGGCTTCATCCCATTCCATGCTTCTTGTGGAGTCTTGTTATCTAAACTCTTTGACGGACACGGTTCAATAGATATCTTGCACAATCAACCGCCTCGCCCAAAACTCCTTTGGCATCTTCTTACTTTTCAACATGCTTCGGACCATATTGAGAATGGTTCTATTCTTTCTCTCAACCACTCCATTTTGTTGTGGGGAGTAAGGAGCCGTTAGAAATCTCCGGATCCCATTATCCTCACAAAATTTGTTAAATTCTTTTGACAAAAATTCTCCACCTCTATCGGATCTCATTGATTTAATTTTTAAACCTTTCTCCTTTTCAACCATAGCTTTAAATATTTTAAAGTTTCAAAAGCTTGGGATTTTTCTTTAGAAAATATACCCAAGTTTTTCTTGAAAATCATCAATAAAGAGCATAAAGTAAAGATTCTTACTATAAGAGGGTGGAGTAATGGGACCGCACAAATCCGTGTGAATTAGTTGTAAAGGCTCCTTAGCTCTTGATGTTGCTTCTTTCGGGAATGAACTCCTAGCATGCTTCCCAAGAAGGCATCCTTCACACAGTTGATTGGGATGATCAATTTGATCTAACCCTTTCACCATTCCCTTTGAGGATAATAACTTTAAGTCACCAAAGTTTAAGTGCCCGTATCTCATGTGCCAAAGCCACGAATGATCCTTCAAACAACTCTTTAAGCACTTAGCTTCATCATGTTGAATGTTTAGAAGGAACATTCGGTTTTTGGTCATAGGCACTTTGCTATGAGCTTTCCTTGAGATTCCTTATTGTAGCACTCGATCCTTGAAATGAATATCGTAATTTTCTCTAAAGTTGTCCCACGCTTAAAATATTACTTTTAAGATTGGGCACATTGTATCGTCCGAAATATATTGGTGACTTCCATCTTTAGCTCGGATAAGTATCTTACCTTTTCCTTTCACGGTGCCTTTGATTCGTCTCCAAAGGTGGCGTTACCTTCTTTCTTCCATCTCCACGAACAAGTCTTCTTCACCGTCATATGGTTACTTGCAGTGGAATCTATATGCCATGGCTCTATCCTCTCTTCTTGTTCGTCATGTCTTGCCATTAGCAAGGTAAGCTCATCTCCGTCTTCTACCTCCACAAGATTAGCTTTTTCTTCCACTTGTCTTGAGCTAGTACACTCATTGGCATAATGACCATATTCTGACAGTTGTAACATTGTGTTTGGGGCTTACCTCCTCTTTGAGATTGAAAGCTTCTCCCGACCTCTTCGATATGAAGACCATTGGTTTTCATCTTCTTTGTTGACATCTTCTCTTCCTCTTCCTCGTCCTCGGCCTTGAAACCACCACGACCTCGAAAAGTACCGCGTCCTCGTCCTTGCTCCTTTCCATGTAGAAAGTTCTTTCTCTTTCTTTGAAAGAGACCTTTGAGTATAAAGCTTGCTCCAAGGGTTCTTTCCCCTTCTTTTCTTCAACTTCTCTTCATGGGCTTGTAAAGATCCCATGAGTTGATCAATGGTCATTGAGTCTATGTCTTTTGACTCTCTATGGCCACGACAATGTAATCAAAGCTTGGGGCAAAGAGCGAAGAATCTTTTCTATCACCCTTGTGTCACTCAAGCTTTCACCATTTCTCTTCATTTCATTTGAAATGGTCAAGACACAGTGAAATAATCCGAAATGGTTTCGGATTCCTCCATTGGAGTTTTGAACTCTCCTCTAAGAGTTTGAAGACGTACCTTTTCACCTTGTCGATTCCTTTGAAAGCATTTTGAAGGATCTCCCACGCTTCCTTGGAAGTAGTTGCGTTTGCAACTTTCTCAAACATCGCATCATCAAGACATTGATAGATGAGTGTAAAACACTGATCCTTCTTTCTTGCCTTTTGCAACTCCACCCTTTGGGCGGCATTCATGGAACTTTCATCATCTACTTTCTCAACACCTTTCTCTACAATCTCCCATACATCATGTGAACCGAGTAACGCCTTCATTCGAATGCACCAACTACCATAGTTGTCTTTGGTAAGACGAGGATATTGGAACAAGTTCATCATGCTTGACATCGTGATCTTCTAGCTCTGATACCAATTTGTTAGAAACTCGAAGGCCTTTTAGGCTTATATTTGATGAAGAGGTTGTAAGTGAAATTTAGGAAGAGAGGAATACTTGTGAAAGGTATGGAATATTATTGATTGCTTAAGCTTTGCTTGATTTGCTTCATTACAAATGCATCACCACAACACCTATTTATACTACTCCATGGAATGTTCTAGAGATGAGATATTTCCATGGATATTCTACTACTATCTAGATACTTCCTACATCATCTTGATCATTTCTAATACATCATCATCCTTATCCTAATTCTAGATATTTCTATAACATTTAGCTACAATATTCTAGACATATCTATGGATATTTTCTAGGATTATTCTTTGTCGTTCTAGAAGCTTCCATACCATTCTCGACTTTCTAGAAGCTTCCACTATATGGGCTCGAACTAAATCAAGTTTACGATCCAACATGGACCTTATGGGTGTACCTCCGCACCTCCCAACCCATTACAAGGTGTGAACTAATCCCACAAGTGCACTAAATTTTCCAACAATCCTCCCAAATTTAGTTCACTTCCTTTGCATGAAAACAAACATCAAGCAAAACATGTGCATAAATGAAAATGTCTTGAGGATTGAATTTTCATCTTAGTAAATTACGTTTCAAATATTCGAGAATCGGTGTTCTAAGAATTGAACCCTTCAACCCATTTGAATACACAAGATAAAATACACAAGTTTTCAAACACTTATCAACTCCGACACTATACAAGCCATGTGTCCATATCCAAATTCATAAATGTTGTAAAAGCTAAAAGTCCAAAGCTTTACAAGCGGCAAAACTTCAACATTTACATAGGTAGTTTCTCTTTATTCATGCTCTGCCAAGCACTTTTTCAAAGAAAATTAACCATTAAGTAAAGACTTCATCCTCCTTTCAGTGAGTTCGAGCACAACCTTGGGATGTAAAATAAAACATGTGCTCCATCCCATCGAATGTTCACTTTCCACATTGAACTCGGCTCCCAAGTTTCCTTAGGAGGAGTTGGGTGTCCTAGCATTCGGTGACTAAGTTGGACTTAAACCCATCCCTTTAGCGACTTTATAACCAAGTCTCTAGCCAAACCCT